>MRSU01010821.1:0-23079 GCA_008369845.1 Trichomonas gallinae
CCCAGGCCAGAATCGAACTGGCCTCTGATCCGTGTCAAGGATCCATTCTAACCAATATACTACTGGGACTTTACATTTATACAAAATAATTTAAGTCTAATTAGATGATTTTAAAATTTTTATAATTTCATTAGATTCTAATTTGATAAAAAGCTTATAGAAACATGATAATCAAACACTTATTTGATTGAATATGTAGTTCACTATTGTTATACATGAAGAAATAATTTTTCAATAAAATTTTCAGTATTATAAGTGATTTTACTTATAAATTAGTAAGAATGTGACTTAATATAAAATATATCACAATGAATTATGGTATAAAATTAGAATAATAAAATTTTGAAATTTGATATCGCGTTTTAAAATTTTGCCTGACGTATGAAATAGGTTTGGCTGAAGTTAATAAATTTCAAAATGTGTTTTTAGTCCTCTTTGATAGAAATCTTAATCTCTTGGTAAAAATATTCGTAAAAAATATCAAACTATTTTGGAAACTTATAAGATTCAGACCTGCTATTTAAAAGTGCTGGTTGATTTGGTCACCAAGCCAGTCGAGACCCTCATAAAGGCCATCGCCTGTTGTAGCGCAGCAGCCTTGGACTTGCCATGGGCGGTTTGTGATTGTGTTAAGGCGGAGTCTGTTACCAAGTTCCTGTGGCTTGACGGCGTTTGGAAGATCTTGCTTGTTAGCGTAAACGAGAAGGATAGCATCACGGAGCTCATCTTCCTCGAGAAGCTTGTGAAGTTCATCGCGGGCCTCATCGATACGGCCGACATCGTTAGAGTCGACAACGAAAATCAAACCCTGTGTGTTGTGGAAGTAGTGGCGCCAGAGGGCACGGATTCTATCCTGACCACCGACATCCCAAACGTTCATGTTGAAGCCCTTGTATTCGATTGTTTCGACGTTGAAGCCGATTGTTGGGATTGTTGTGACGTGTTCGCCGAGTTTAAGCTTGTAAAGAACTGTTGTCTTACCGGCGGCATCGAGACCGAGCATAAGAACACGTGTCTCGCGGTTGCCGAACCACTTCTTGAAAGTCTCGCTGAAAAGAAGTCCCATGCGATATGGCCGTCATAACCGACGTGATGCCACACAGAAAAAGTGGCCCTCAATAACTTTTACCCTTCAGCCAACCCCTAAATTTTAAAATTTTTATTTGTCATTTATAATTATTATCTTATATATATTTCAAATATAAAATAAAAATGCGATTTTTGGATCAGACCCTTTATAATGGGAAAATGGGAGATTTTTCAAAATGGATTTGGTTTTTTGGAATTATGATATATGTTAATTGTATTTCAATGATAAAAAAATTACCCTTGATGACAACCCCTAAAATAAATTTTGATTTTTGCATTTTTGGATAGTATATTTTATAGAAATCTTAAATATCAAAAAAATAATGATTTCTCGTTCGGACCCTGAAATGATGAAATTTTTAAAATTAAAGGATTCTCGATTTGATCAAAGAATCAGCATATCTATAATGTTATAGTGCTAAATCTAGAATGCCAGCTTTAATGATGATTGAAGATTCAAATTTGACTATTTGAAGTTTGATTTTGATGGGAATCAAATTATTATTGGATATAACTAGCGTATATGAGTAGTGGGAAAAACTGACAAGTATTTGACATCATAAAATTAAGTTTGCCAAAATTTCTCTTTCGATTGTTGATTAAATCGACCATAAAAACTCGAATCCGTTGAAATTTTGGGGATCTGACTAAATTTGATTCTTTTTCTGAGGCGCAACGTTCTTGACTGATGAAAAGATTATGCTTGATAACGTCTGTATTGAACAGAATATCAAATGATCAGATCCAACAGATTACGAAATCTTTTTGCTGATATCTTTGTTTTCAATCGCTTTTATATTGCGATGACTTTGGAATTATAATATTTTCTTTCTTTAGAACATGATTAGAGGATTTCAATTTGCTAATGCGTTGAGATATCATTTCAAAATAATATCCCTAATTTCGGTGTAGGTATCTTAGGCAAATGGATTTTATTTGATACGAATTACTTGAACATATTGATAAACATATACTATTGCATTCAAAATTTTATTCAATCAACAAATAATTCATCGAATCAAGAATATTTTGCTATAAAAAGTGGTTGATAACCCATACCTACATGCAAATAATTATTGTCTTCTGTTAAATAAGCTGTTATCGAATGAAAAAATAATTAGTTTACATGTCAGATTTTGATAATTTTCTGACACAAGAAGGAACTTCCTCGATCATTTTTTTTATTGATGAAAGCAGCATTAGTGAATCCTGAGAGAATTTCAATGCTATTGAGGACAGTGAGTTACCTTGGAACAGTAAATGAAGATATAGTGATCTGCGCAATGAAAGAAGAGTTTATGCTGTTTGCGATAAACAATGCACATACAACAAGACCTGTTGTTCGATTCAAACCAGAATTTTTCAACTCTTATGAGTATATTAGTGAGACTCCTAGTGTCATTTATCAAATAACTGCAAAAGCAATTAAATCAAATACCAAAAAGCTTAGAAACATCCAAGAAATGAACTGGGTTATCGATAACGATAATGCACATCTCATAATATCAATTGTAAATCACACAAAAATCTCGCATACTTTCGAATTATTTTTACAAGAAGCAATACATGCACGAGGAGACTACTTTTCAACGACAATTTACCAAGCAGCTAAGGTCAAGCTTTTGTCCATTTTCTACAAAGAACTAAAAACCGCATTCAAAAGGGTACATTTCATTACTTTATCAGCTAGAAACGAAAAGAACCAACTATATCTAACACTCTCATCTGCCGATGAAGACAAGGCCTTAAATGACGCAGATATGAACATAAAGCATAACAATAACTGCCAGATTGAGATCAGCGATCCAAAATATACTGAAACTCAATTTTCCTTGACTGATTTCAAGAATGTTCTGAAACTAAACTGCATATATTCGGAATATTCCGAGATTTTCCTCAGTTTTCAAGGCTCTCCTGTTGTAATTAAATCAAATTTCCAAAACATTGCAGATGTTGAATCGGTTATCGCGACAATGCCATCTGAAAATGCACCAGAGACTTCAACACCGCAAGAATTGGCTCCTCAAATGCCTGTTGATAATCATCCGAGTAGCATTCCTGAGCCACCGGCACCTCAATTCCCACCAGAACCTCCTATTTATCCTCAATCAGTCGAAATGTCGCAGAGTCTTGAAAGCTCTCAAAGTTTCGCTTGGCGGGGTTCTGTATTTGCTCCTTTGACACAAGAAAAACGAAAGATTGTTGCAACTGTGGAAGCCAGTCAATCTGAAGGTTCGTCATTCAGTTCGTCCGAATCATCGGATTAAATTCGATCGCTTATTGTTAAATTTTATCAAAAAAACTGTTAATTTCTTTTTGTAAAGATTCATTTGTTTATTATCTGGCCTGAAGTCAATAAACATCTTTGAATTTTGGCTATTTAGTCAAACTTTGCCACGAAATCTCCAAATTTGCAAATTAATTGATTTTGGTAAAGTGATATAGAATAGACTTGATGTGGAATGCATATGTGAATGTATTAATCTTTTAATGTCGCTGACAAAAAAAATATCCAAAAATTATATTTCAAAATTGATTGTTTTCGTGTCATCACATCATCTATTGTTGAGTAAAACATTCCAAAAATAGTAACATAGATAACACTTTATGATTGATTCAAAAAATATTCATACGAAATAAACAAAACACTCATGCAATTCCTCATCCAGATGGAATGGAGGATTCAGCAATAACATTATCCCAGAATGCATTGTCTTCCAGCTCAACAACTTCAAAAATACGATTAATTGGATTTTCTTGTGGTGATGATATATCTGTCAATGAATTCACATCCTTATCCTCTTGAACATTGTTTTGATTATGCATATTTTGCTTTAATGTCTCAATAGTAATATTTCTACGCTGAAGCATCAACCATCTACTTTTAACACTAATATCGGTTCTGCCTACTAAAAACTTAGATATTGTTACCCATTTTGCGCCGATTTCTTCATATTTTTCCAAAATTAATAAGTCTTCTTCGTTAGTGAATGGTTCTTTGTTAATAGTAGGCGATAAATAGTTTTCCCATCTATCTCTGCATTGTCTTGAATTCCTTCTCTTCATTTTATTCGATATTAGATCCCAATTGTTTGTTCCAAACTGTTCTACAAGCTTTGTGAGCTTAATATCTTCCTCATGACTGAACTTCGACTTGGGATGAAGCTTGTGAAAAAAACCAATTCCAGAAATATATGCTTGCATTCTAAATTAAATGAATTTGAGAACTTTTAGCCACTTTTTCTATTTTGACGACAAATCAAAAATGAATTTTTTTCATTATCACACAAAAATCTTCGTATGACAAAGGAAAGCGTTTTTATCGCGATTCCAATGAAAAAGATAAGTTGATTGAAAACTTAAAATGAAAACGCAAGAAAAATCGATCCGTTCTTAAATTAAGAACGGGAATTGGTTGACTTGTTATTGGCACTACCTGAATATAGTGTGAATCTAGCTGAAATGCCAAAAGGTGAACATCCAACTAAAATGTAAAAAGAACTGATATTTGGTTTGATGTTCTGCGTATTTCATGTTAACAAATCGTTTGATCAAGATAAAACGTTCCGTGAGAAGATACCTTTTTAATTGAATTTGGAATAGAAAAAATTTGAATGAAATAAACGTACATTTTTCTTTTTATTAGATTTCTGATCTACAAAATATTAGGAATATATTTTGCAAAAAGAAATTTCGGAATTGAGTAAATTTCAAATTTAACATAAATGTTTGACTATTTACATTGTTATAATCCATTTTACAAATTAATTTTAGAATAAATTTCCATATTTTATTGTCAATTTTCATTTTATCGTTTGAAAAACTGTTGATCTAAATATAAATATGTGATCTCCAAAGTTTCTTAAGGAGTGGATTAAGTTCAAAATTTCTTAACCATTGTCTCTCTTAAAAAAAAATAATTTCACTTCATTTTCTGTTCACAAAATGAGTATTTCGATAGAGGAACTTAATCTTAAAGTTAAAATTTTCGATAAATTTTTTTTTTTTTTTTTTTTTTTTTTGATGGTCATGGAATAAATTCAGTGGATGACGCAAGAAAATTTTTTCAGCCAGCAAACCTTCGAACATGCAACCTTATCACCTATAGAAAGAATATGTTCGATCTTTTTGATATGTTCATATATTTCTCATTATTATATTATTTTAAAGAAAAATGATGGTTATGGTTTATTATTGCTCAATATAGACATGAAATGGTGTATCTAATATCTCATGATAATTTCATACATTACTCTTCTATTCAATTAATCAATATTATTTTAGAAATTAATCGACTTACTTCATGCGCCGAATACATATACTATCATAATCGGATAATATAATCTAACTACAAAGATTTTGGTCTCGTTTTTGAATAATTTACCAAAAAAAAATAATTACAGTACAATATATATAAACTCAGCTACTAATAATATATACATCTAGTATATGGGAACAAAGTACCTTGATTTTTACTTTTTTTTAGTATATTTTAATTTGCAAATAATTAAATCGAGAATCTCAAGTTGAAGAATTGTATTATGTGAATAAGGGATCGATAGATTATATATTTGAGTTTTTAAAATACGATAAAATTGTTTGTAAATATAATGAAAATTAATTTCGGGTTTGAATAATCAATAATCACTATGTCTACCCGCTTCTATACCTTATGAGCATGGATCTGTACTGAGCCTATTTCATACCATGTACAATTACACTTTTGTTTAGTGAAAAATGAATATGTTGTCGTACTAAACAAATGTTTGGCATTGGTTACAGTCTGAGATTTATACGGCATTAATTTAATCAAAAATAAACAAATTCCGATAATATTTGTCCTAAAAACTTTGAATTTAGGATATTGATATCATTTCTGAATATATTATCATATCAAAAACCTCATTCAAAAATTAACAATTGCCACAATCTTATTCTTGTATCGAAATCATTCTATAGTTGACAATACAACAACAAAAGCATAAATTTAAACGGAAAAAACGGATCAAAAAAAATCGCCAAAATATTTATAATATGGCTATAATAAATAGCTAACAATCAAAGTGTAACATGAGAATAGAAAATATTCAAAGGATTTTCAATTTTTTGAATTATTAGGGAAAATTTTATATTATGGAAAGGTAATCAACATCTAATACGTTTGATATTTTTTGCAAAAAAATTAAAATATTCAATTTTATTAATATATAAGCAAATATATTATGTCACAGTTCTAAATATCTTGGGAAAAAAGATTAAAATATCAATATTTCTATTTAAAATAAATAAACAACAAAAGCTCGAATTTTTAAATAGTAAGAATAGGCCAATTTTTTATATTGTTTTGATTGCTTTCAAAAGCATAAATTGAAAAAAGTTTTTCTCGCACACGATAATTTTTAATTCAAAAATATTCGTTAGTAGCAAAAACACAGTATAATTAATATGTTTCGATTATTCTATCATTTATTTTACATCCTATTGCGCCCGTATTCTTCAAACAATAAATATTTTTATGAAACTAAGCAACGGCTTGTTAAAATCTTTCGCAAATTTAATATATGGTCCGTTAGATATAGTAGATGGTAAATTCCGGAGAATAAAGTCATTTTATAGGTAAAAAAGTGAATATTTTCGCATAAATTTGATCATTTGATCTTTTCAAAAGAGCTCTCAAATTTTTCAAATGAGAATAATCTGCTTGTTGAATTCTTATTTAATGGATTGATTAGATCTATTTCATACAAAATTTTCATTGCTGACTTTTCAATGGAATATTTGTCTATTTCATATACTGGTTGTTTTGTGGAGTTTCAAAATGCAAAGTTTTGAATGGCCACTTTGCAAAAATTGAAAAGATAAAAATATTTCATTTTTTTGGCTTGTATTTTGGATATATGTAATACAAAAAACACTCACAAAAAAATTTGAATCAAAAATTTTCGATGTCCATATGGACATCTCTTCCAGCCTTTATTGGCAAGTACAACTTCGGACAGACCATTGGAAAAGGGTCTTTCAGTCTAGTGAAAATGTGTATGAACACTGATACGCACATGAAATTGTCTGTGAAGATAATTCCTAAATCTATGATATCAACGCCTGAAGCAATGGGAAGATTTGAACGAGAAGTCAATGTTATCATCAAGATGAACCATCCTGGCATCATCAAAATACACGATTTCATAATTGACCAAAACTTTTTCTATTTAGTCATGGATTACTGCAGCGGTGGAACATTGCTCTCGCAAATAGGTAACAGCAAGATAAGCGAAGATGCCGCAAAACCACTATTCAAGCAGATTCTGGAAACTGTAGATTACATGCACAGCCAAGGTGTTGCTCATCGTGATTTGAAACTGGAGAATATCATGCTCGATGAATTTGGTCATATAAAGATCATTGACTTCGGTTTTTCTCGATTCGCTGAATCCGGTCAGATGTTTATGACGCCAGTTGGCTCGCCTGCATATGCTCCACCTGAGATTATTGATGGTGAGAAGTATGATGGCAAGCTTGCAGACCTCTGGTCTCTTGGCGTTATCTTGTTTGCATTAATTACGGGTGAGTTACCATGGAAAGGTAGCAACCAGATTCAAATTTACAACCAAATAAGGAATGCGCAATTTGATTTCCCACCTAATGTGTCCAAATTTGCACAAGATTTGATATTAAAATTATTAAAAGTTGATCCTAATCTTAGATTGGTGACTTCTGAGATTCTCACGCATCCATGGCTTGAAGGCATTGTTGTGTCTTGGACTGGATCACAGAACAATTTAGGAACAAATTTATCTTATAATACATTTCACAAAATCTTAGGCAGTGGCGACATACGACAAGTGCAATCGCCACGTTCCCAATTAACAGCCCTAAGTCGTCATCATAATTCAGTCATCAATAAAAACGGTGTTTCACTGTCATTTGGAGCACCTAAACCTTCACCAATATTAACACAAATTGCTCGAAAGTCGACAATTACTCCTGGTCTTGGAAACTTGCAGAAGACAGTCAGGATTCTTGCTCCAACCCCACTGTCTGACGAGTTTTGACACTTCTATCCTCAATATTCACTAATTCATAATACTTGTATAAATCTTTACCAATATTTGTAAATTTCTATTTTTATATCTTTCTTAAACATCAGAAATCTGCGACAAAACAACAAATATTCTAGGCATATGAGCATTGACCTCTTCCAAAAACTTTCAAAAAATAGAAATCGAAATATCTCCAAATCTAAACCATATTATTGCATTTTAAATTGATTATATCGGTTTCTTGTGACTATTTAAATAAGTTTATTATCAGTAAAAAGCTGAAAAATGAGTTTGAAATTTTAGACTTTTTTCAAAAAATAGTTTGATTTTTTAGAATTTGTCCATTTTTACTGTGATTTTTTGCTAATTTTGAAAAATTAGTTTTATGAAATCTATTAATTATTGATCTATTAGATATATATGTTCTAAAAATCGAAAAATCGCCAAAATTTCGATATATTTCTTGAATTTGCGTTAAATTTCTTGTTCGAAATAAAATGGAGCTTTTTAGAAGTCCAAATATAGTATTTAATCAAATAAAATCTTCGACAACAAAAAAACGAACTTTTATAAAACAATGTCAAGTTTTATCAGTGAGCTTCAGAAGCAGATCAAATCCAAGGCGGATACGAGTGCTTTTGAGGAGCTTATTGCTGATTCCATTGAAGAGTGCGCGAAAGAAATGTCTTTTTACAAAATTCCGATCGAAAATCTTGCGAATATTATAGAAAAGTGCAAACCAATGCCATGGGAGCTTGCACATGAGATACTTGGCAAATGTGCGTTGAATTATGGTGGAAAAACAACAGCTATTCTTAGAGGATTGAAGATTAATGATTCAGTTAATTTAAGTGAACTTTGCAATGTATTTGGCGCAATTACAGGTTCACCTGCTTGCGAATTACTCTCCGAGTTGTCAAAATACAATCCAACTGCCAACAATGATTTAGAAATACATACAAGAGACCAGGAGATCCAGCGACTGATCGCTAAGCTCTCTAATGCTCCCAAAAAGGAGGATCTCGACAAAAAAGATGCTGAAATCAAAAAATTACAAGATCAACTTAAATCTATACCAAAGAAAGAAGAATTGCTAGAAAGAGATAAGGAATACTCAAGGGTTTGCGCTCAACTAGCGAACAGCCCTAAGAAAGAAGACTTAGAGCGAAGAGATGCAGAAATAAAATCTCTTAGAGCAAAACTTGCAAATGTCGAATCCCAGTTATCATACCTGAAGACAGCTCACAAGGAGAAAGAGCTTGACGAGAAAAACAAAGACAAAGGTGATGATCCGTTTTTAATTGAAGAAGAAGAGGAATTAGAGCTTAAAAGACCAATGGTAGAAGTTCCATTTTCCGATCCAGAGCAGTGCATTTCGCATTTCGAAAAGAGATTCGATAAGCTAGATACGAAGAAAAACGGATCTTTAGATTCAAACGCATTCCATGTCTTATACTGCGAAATAGAAAACAAGAACCTGTCAATGGAAGAGTCTGACGCTGTTTTTAATGGAATAACTCAAGGTTTATCATCATATATCACAAAAGCGCAGTTTATCGGCTTTGTCAAGGCCATTGTCAACAAGCAGGACAAAGATATCTACCAGCACGTTTTCACGGCATTCGATATTGATCATTGCAGACAAATTGACATGGGGCAATTTATGAAGTGCAGCCGCATTTTCGAGTGGGGATTCACAACACAGACAGTACAAAACTTCGTTGGCCACTTCACTGGACAAAAAGACGGAACAATTTCATTTGATCTTTTCATTCAAATGATTCATGGAAAAGATCCAGGCCACTGGGAAGAGAAGAAGGAAAAGAAATCAAGAGCATGTTTACTTATCTAGATTTTTAATTTTTTTTCTGTTTGGATATTAAATAAATTTAACCATGTACATTCATTATTAATTAATCATCTTTAAGTCAACAGCAGCTATTTTCTCATTAAGAAATTGATCAAATTCATGATATTTTAATTTCCAAGATATTTTTCATCTGATTAATGATCTTCTAAACTTTCAAATCAAATTTTTATCCGAATTATAGCTAGAATTTCAACTACCAAATGAAGAATATGAAGGTTTTAAATTTTCAAAATATTTTTCATGCTATTGATAATCATATGAACTATTATTCAAGTTCTATACAATATATTAACCATAAATAATAACAGATTAATTGATTTTGCAAATGAATTTTTTTTTTTCAAATTTTTTATTATCGATGACATATGTTTTTCATGCGATTGTTCGTTAAATAATGGCAATAAAATCATTTTTCGAGCTGTAAAATCACTATTTATATGATTGGATGATTTTATTCTTGACCATACTTGCAACATCAACATATAATATAACATATGATGATGTAGGAGTTGCTGTATGGTCAGGATATGAATGTATTAAAGATCGAATGGTCGCCGCTTGCAAAACTTGGATAAAATCATTTCCTGAAGTTACAGTTTATTCGGATTTTTATCCACAAGGATCTAAAGAAATGCTTCAGAAGCTCGCATATCCTACAAAATTGGTATTTTTCGAACTTGGCGACTGCAGACAACATTATTTTGCTACAGCATGGCAAAGAGCTCAACCTAGATTTGTGAAATCAATGGAGCACTTCTACAGATACAATAAAAGCAAGAAATTCTACTTTTTCTGCGATGATGACTCTTTTCCAATTGCAAGGAACTTAATTAGGTATTTAAGAGGAGTTAATCCACAACACAGCAGGGTAATAGGCAGATTATATTGCTCCTGGAACAAAGTATTATTTGGAGTCAATAAATCTTTTAATGATACTTGCGTTTTCTTCGCACAAGGAGGTGCAGGTGTTGTTGTGTCTAATAAATACTTTGCCCACATTGTAGACGATCTTGCTGCTTGTAACAAGAAATTTAACAAAAGAAAATATGCAGGCTCAATGAGATTCGCAAAATGCTCGTGGGACAAGTTTGGTGATGAGTGGACTATAGATGAGATCCTTATAAAAGGAAATGATAGATTTCACTCGAATAATCCTTTTATTATGCTTGAAACTGGACATAATTTAGATAATTACCCAGTAAACTTCCATAAAATGGAGCCAGATGAGCTTTATCAAGTCAGTTGGGCCACAAGATCACTATTTAACTTACCAAATTCGAAAGAACCGAGATTTACAGATTGGACAGATTTCACAGGTCATACATATAATATATCTATTAATGCAAAAAGACATAAGCTGCATTTGACGTTTGGCCTTGTCCTTGCCTTAAATCAAAATCCGGAATCGTGGATCCAAAAGGCAACAACACAGCTGGAGCCAATATTTAATGGAAATAGTGATAAGATAACCGGCTATGAACAGCAATATGGTCCTGGCTTTGCTCTTGAATTTCATTGCAATGAAAGTTACATAGACAATGATCTAATGTTTGATTACATCGAGCACAAGGATAAAATTCGCGTCCACATGATCTTAAGATGCCCTCCCGTTGAAGATTATGTTTGGTAGAAATTTTATTACACTATTATTTCAATTAATCTATATATAGCTAATGTATACACGACCAGGATTACGAATTATATGTTTTGAACATATATACTCGATAATTAATTCATTGACGTTCCTTTATTTTCTAGATTTGCAGGCTCGCTCGTCGGCATATGATTAATATATGCATAAACATTTATATTTTCTTATGATTGTATCTTAAATGTTGATTATAATTGATTTGACAAATGTTTCGAAACGATGCTTAACGAATTATTGACTAAGTCGTCAGTTCTTGGAATGCACACCTATAGTAGGACATTAATGCATTTCCTTTTTGTTTTTATCCTTAAATTTAATTCGAAAATAAATTTTTTACGAATGGCACAATGATACTTAAAATATAAATTTTAGATAATATCATGCGAACGTAGGTATTTTCACTCATTATTTCGTCTAAATATCTATATCTGAATTATGCAGAATTAAATTCCACAGTTTTAAAGCGAATAATCAGTATATTCTTTTAATGTAGGGCATAGTTATTATGTTTCATATGTTTAAAAGCAAAAACACCAGATATTTATAGTTGAAGAATCACATTTGTAAGAAAAATGTTGAGTAATCGAATATTCCTCTTCAATAATGTTCACTATAGGCAAATTTATAATTGTTTTATAAGGACTGTTGGAATCATAAAATAGTTTATCTGATTTATTCAATATATTATTTGCCATGTAAATTGGGAAATGCAAAATTGAAATTTTGAGTTGATTATTATTGCGTTACATGTACATTAATAAAATTCAAAAATAAATCGAATTTATCCATGAATTTCATGTAACCACATTGCATTATTTAGTACGTTTGCAGGATGGATTAGATATACATAGGGAAGGGGATCAAAAAATAGTGATATTGTCCGAAATCTTAAATTTCCTTGTCAGTAAAAAAAAACAATTAAATGGCGGCATGAGTGTATGGCCTTAATATAGCTTCTAAGAATGAAAATGGTCCAGTGATTAACGAATCGACCGTTAGGGATCAATTGTATCCAACATCGTTTGAGCAATTAATAATATACGATGATTAAAAATAACATATTTTAATTTTTTAGGGGCAAAATATCGATAATCATGCAATTTTGATATCAATTTTTTTGGTTTAATATTTTTATAAGCTAGTTAAAAATAATGAAGATTTATACGGTAAGGATTTTCAATTTATTCTACATTCAAAAAACGGGCATGAATGAAAATATATTTTTATTCGATTCCCATTTAATTAGAACAGACGTGGAAATATTCTTAAGTTTTAAAATATTTTTTTTTTGTAAATATTTGTAAAGTTTTGATAAAATTGTAACAATGACATGCGAATGAAAAACAATATAACTGGATAATTTAAAACAGATCTTCGAGTGGATTATGGGTAGTAATCATAATATTCAGTTCTGAAAAACTAATTGTTTTATGAAAAGTGTGAAATCTAACACTAATGGGAAATATAAACATGTTATAGATAAAATTTTACGAAATATTTCTTTACAATTCAATTTATTTATCATAGGATTTTCTTTGAAATTCGTATGTACTAGGATTCATTCTCTAATATCTTGAAACAATACTCAGAAAATGAATTGAGTGTTATCTAAAAAAATGAAAAAATTCAGAAAAATCGTTTTAAGGTTTACTCCTTTATACAATTATAATAACATTTGAAGTCGAGCATTGTGTTGACAATTTTCTTTGAATATAATTCTTCTTTGGATTCTACTCAAAATCATGTTATATAGATGGAATGTATTAATTGATGTATCATTCAATTATTTTGAAAAGATCAAGAATTTTCAATCTCGTTCACAAAAATTCCTTTCAAAATTCTATTCAGAATATTAATTATCTTTCCTTATAGGTCATTTTTGGTAATCTTTCGAACGAGCATTTCAATTTTTCTGTAGTGATTGAATTTTTTCATTTTTTAATAAAGCAATATCAACAGATGAGCACAGCACTCAGGAAAGCCTTTACTAAGAAGAATGATGAGAAGCTTATCTCAATCATCAAATCAATTGGTACCAGCGACTGGAAGAAGGTTGCCGAAAGAATGTGTATCTTCACAGCAAGACAATGCAAGGACCGTTATAATATCTATCTCAAGGAAACAAATAAACAAGAGCCTTGGAGCCCTGAAGAAGACGATCTTTTAATCAAGCTTCAGGCGGAGTTTGGATCAAAGTGGACTAAAATCTCCGAATTCTTCGAAGGAAGAAACATCAATAACATCAAAAACAGATGGCACAGATGCATCAAATTCAGAGTCGAAAATGAGGGCCTCAACAAGCAAAAAGAAATATCACAGCCAGAGCCAGCTGTTACAGCCGACCAGATTCAAAACTTAAACTTACCAGAAATTATTGACACACTTGAATTCCCGGAAAATGAATACTATATGGAGCTGGCTTGGCTTTAATCATTTTCTTATATTATCGAATTTCGCTTCAAGGTGATTTACTTGCTTCTTGAAGCTTCACTATCCAACTATTAATAAATGTATAAAGTTATTTCTATATTTTATATTTATTCGATATTTAGTAAAACCGACGAATAGAAAAAATTCTTGATTAAAAAAACAATTTTTTGATAAGGCTATGGGAGATTGAGCATTGATGATACTCGATCAATTTTTAGTCGCTCTCAATTTTTGAGAAGATTATATTTAGTTCACTTCTCCTTTCCAGCATATATTATCATATAACTAAAAGGATTTTTCATATTTTTTCAGTTTTCAGTTAAACATCGAATTGGTTAAGCATCACTTTTGAAAACAATGAATAAAATTTTCAACGATTCTCAAAAATTTCTATACATTTCAGTTGTGTTCACAAAAATTAATTTTACAAAACCCAACATAGCATAATGTTGCATAATACAACAAATTTTAACTATTCCAGTTAATTATTTTTTATGATAATCTATTATCAAAAATTGCCATATATGCTATATATAATACGAATAATAATCATCCTTCGATTTTCCATAAAATCTCATCCTCCTTTTTCAAAACGACAATTCTGAATTGATGTAATAATATTTTACGTAAGAGATTCAATCGTCCTCATATTTTATCTGATTCTCGCATATATGGGATGAACCCTAGCATAAATGCACAAAATTATTTACAAATAAGGATACTTTATGTTATCAAAATTTCACCATGATTATTGCTTTTGGAATTGGAATAATATAATACGTCATTATTATAATTTGTCAATATTTTCCTGAATTCGATTTACGGTTTTCCTATGGTTTTAAACTGACACCCATGCAGCCTATGAATTGTGGATATGATTATATCCCAAATTCAGCCAAATCACTCTTGAGATTGAAATCCAATATTATTTCTGTTCATTAATAAAAGCTGACAACCACGCCAGGATTTTCCTCGTGCTCGACCTGTCTCAGTGCCGCCTTTAATCTCTTTATCAATTTTTTCAAAAGTTTTAAATCTTTTGATAAAAAGCGAATATTCATCATCTTTGAGTTATTATTAATGAGCTGATAACGAAAAATGTTATAGTTGCAAGATTTGTAAAATATTTTTTGGATATTTTGCCATGGATTCATTTACAATAGCTGCATTGTATTATGGAGTATATGAGTAACTACGAAATTTAAAGAAATATGCTTTACATGAAGAATAGAAATGAATTTTTGTTATTGGTCATCTTTTCTTTCCATGGCAGCTTTGAGCTCAAAGGAATCTGTTGGCTCGAAATGAGCTCTCAAGTCCTTCCTCAACAGGATGCATTGGCTTCCAACTGAGGCAGATGTCTTCAACATACCATTTCCGGGTTGACTACGGGTAGGAATCATTGGTGGTTTCCTTGGTATTCCCGGATGGTTGAATGTCAGCCTTTTTGTTGGCGATGATTCGTCAGCATGGTGTCCGTCATAATTATCGTTATCATCTGGCGATGAATTTCTGGAATGGTGCTGATCATCGTATTGATTTTGATCTTCTTGTGCTCCAGATGAGCCATTTTCAGCTTGTTGTAATTCGTTATATCTTCTTTGTAATGTTTCGATATTTATGACGTTTTGTGGGTCAACACTCTTGCTTCTGGGCACAGCTGCTGATAATAGGTCTTCATCGTTTTGTTGATTCTTTGATCTCGAAGGAAAAGCGGCAAGGTTTTCTGTTTCTTGCTGGTTCCTATTCCTTGATGGGAATGGTGATGTATTTTCGATTTCCTGCTGGTTTCTGCTCCGTGATGGGAAAGCGGAAAGATTTTCCTCCTGTGGCTTAGCATTCCTTGACGTTCTTGTTGGGAAAGCCGAGAGATTCTCTGTTTGGACTGTTTCTGCCAGTGGTTGTGCATTCCTTGAAGCACGTGACGGAAATGCGGAAAGATTTTCTGATCTGTCTTCGGATTGTGGCTGTGAGGTTCTAGTTGTGCGTGATGGGAACGCAGAGAGGCTCTCTGGCTGAGCTGTTTCCGCCTGCTGCTGAGTGTTTCGCGATTGTCTTGAAGGGAAGGCCGTAAGGTTCTCATTGTTAGAAGAATCTTGCTGTGTCTGAGAATTCCTTGCAGAATGTGATGGAAATGCTGAGAGATTCTCATTATTTGAAGATTCAGATTGCGGTTGTGCATTTCTTGATGATCTTGATGGAAAAGCAGATAAATTCTCGGTTTTCTCGGGTTCTGACTGCTGAATACTGCGTGTTCTCGATGGAAAAGCTGATAAATTCTCGTTGTTAGATTGTTGAGGGGCTGTATTATTTCTTGAGGGGAAAGTCGATAAATTCTCAGATTTCTCTTGTTGAGGGGCTGACTTTGGTCTTGAGGGGAAAGCTTCTGTCTCCGGTTTCTTCGTTTGTCTTGTTGGGAAGTCGAATATTTCGTCAGGCTTACTGCTCTTGTATTTCTCCAGGCCCTTCTCGATTGCATTCTTTGCGTATTCTGCAGCAAGATCTTTGTCATTCTTCGGCTTCTCTGGCTCTGGCGTGTTCCTTGATGGGAATGGCGCTAAGTTCTCAGCTGGTTTCTGTTCGAATGGTTGTGAAGCACTTCTTGTTGGGAATGGTGTCAAGTTTTCAGCAGCCTTTGACTCTTGTTTCTTTGGTGCTCTCTTAGGGAATGCATCAAGTACAGCATTGTTCTTCTCTGAGTTTGCCTTGATAACACATCTGCTGACTATTCCAGAGACATACATCTTCACGAAGATTGCTTCATTTGGGTCTTTATCCTTCTTCTGCGATGCTCTTCTTGACGGAAATGCTTCTGTTGCCTCTGGTTTAGGAGCAGTTCTTGTTGGGAAGGCTTCTTTATTAGCTGGCTCTTCTGTAACAGTTGACAAAGCACCCATAGACTTTGTCTGATGTATAGATGGGAATGCTTCCTGCTTCTGTGGCTCAGCTGTTTTTGTTGGGAAAGCTTCTTTCTGCTTAGCTTGCTGCCTTGATGGAAATGCTTCTTGCTTTGGAGCTTCTTGTGTAGTATTCCTTGATGGAAATGCTTCTGGTTTTTGTGGTTCTTGTGATGAAGATCCTGATGGAAAAGCTTCTTGTTTGGCTGGTGCTTGCTGTTTAGAAGGAAATGCTTCTTGTTTTTGAGATTCATGAGAAGATATTCTCGGTGGGAATGATTCTTGCGTTGGTGGTTCTTGTGTTGATGATTTAGATGGGAATGCTTCGTGTTTAGGCTGCTCTGGAATAGATTGCTTTGTTGGGAATGCTTCTTGTTGCTTAGGTGGAATTGTATCGACTTCATTCTTCGCGATTTGTGGAGTTTGATTAACAATGACTTGCTTATGTTGTATTGGTGCAGAAACTGAAACTTGTTGCTCACCAAAACATATCTTCTTGTTCTTAAGTGCTTCGAATGCAACTTCTGCTTTTGCTGCTTGCTTAGGGGTAATCCTTCTAACTGATTCATTTGCGACTTCTGTCTTAGCTGCAATTTTTGCCGACATTAAGAATGCCTCAGGAACAACAGAGATATGCATTAGGCTTGAGACAGGAGATTCTGTTAATATTTGAGGATTATCATTCGAGAAATCTTTCTTGATCATTGCTGGCGGTAAAACTTCTGCAGAAGCAGATTTTGGTGGAACATTCGGGAATTCTTCCTTCTTTTGCTGATTTGTAGCATTATTTTGCTCGAATTTGATATCGTTTTTAGTTTGAACAGCTTCTGGCTTTGATATTTGTACTGTATTTGTATCCTGCTTAGGAGCACGTGATTGAAATGCTTCTGTAGATGCTTTTTCGTTACTTGTTGTTCGTGATGGAAATTGCTCTTGCTTTTGCTCGGTATTTGTATTTCTTGTTGGGAATAATTCCTGAGGTGGCTCTTGTTTAGCCTGTCTGGATGGGAATGCTTCTTGATTTGAAGATTTTGATGGAAAAGATTCAGTAGCTTGAGATTTTGTAGGGAAAGGTTCTTGTTGTTGTGGCTCCTCTTTTTGTTGTCTTGAAGGAAATGCCTCTGTTTTCTGAGTTCTTGAAGGAAATGATTCTGTTTGTTCTGATTTAGATGGAAATGCTTCAGCCTTTGGAGCTTCTCTGCTATGCTGCCTTGATGGGAATGCTTCCTGTTGATTTTGTTGTTCTGGTTTCGAATTTCTGCTTGGAAATGCTTCTGTTCCTTCTGATTTAGTTGGGAAGGCTTCTTTTTGCTCATTAACGGAGCATGATGAAAATGCTTCCTTGTTATTTTGAGATAAAACATTTGTAGATTGGGATCTCTTTGGAAATGCTTCTACTGATTGCGTCTGTGAACCAGATCTCGATGGAAAAGCTCCCGGGTTCTGTTTATCAGAGCCTGTTTTCATTCGTGGAAATGCTTGTTTTTGTTCGTTTTGTGCGCCGAGTTTGTATTTGTTTATGGAGTTTTCGATGATGCTGTGAACGTATCGCGATACATTGAATCCATTAACGTTTGTTTTTGAATTCGCATTTTGTCGATTTTGATCAGATTGTGAATTCTCCGATCCAGATCTGTTTCCTGTCGGCCGGGGCCTCATCGTCGGGAAGGCTGCTTTCGGCTCTTCAGAAGGAGGAGTGAAAACAGAAGTCATAGGATTGACAGATTTTTTCAATACAAATATACTTTACACGTCAGAAAATATTGAATAACGTAAAATGCTATTTAAACCTTTAAAAGCCACAGGAATGGGCTAAACAATCCGAAATATATAAATATAATGTTCAATAATCAAGACTTTTGAAATAATTCAAGTAATTATTTTCCACTTCGAGTTTTTCAGACAGATATCTTTTTTACATTGTTTTCTACCTTTTACAACAAAATGCCAAAGATCAAGAAAAAATTTGGAAAATTGCACTAAAAACCTTCAAATTGACTTCTAAGATTTAAAAAATACATTTAAAATAGTATATAGATTTAATAGCATTGTAGATTCATCAAAATTATAACAATTTTCATATCTTGAGATTTAGAATATTCTGCATGTGCATCCTAAATCTTTGTCTTCCTTCTGTTGTTTATCTTTCTTTTTAGTTTGATTGTCTTTTTCTGGTTCATCTTTGTGTAGTACCATTCTCACGATTTTCTCGAAATCAATGTCTATGTTTTTGTTCAGTTTGCTGATCCTTCAATAACTTCAACTCCGGGATATAATAGTTCGCACTTTTGTCTTGCCATGTGTATGTTTATAACATGATAACCAGGAATATCACATTTGTTTCCGAGATTTAAATTGGCGGTTTTTGCGCATGTTTAATTCTCATAATGTCTTCGTATATTTCTTGCAGAAAATTGAACGAATGTTCATCATCGACTGCATAAATCATGATGAATGCATTGCATTCAAAAATGTTCCTTGCGCGGAGGTCTTTGAATTCTTCCTGGCCGGCTGTGTCAATCAATTCCATTGTGTATGTTTCTCCATCAATTGACACATTTTTCATAAATTCATCTTCTATCGTTGGAATGTATTGTTCAACGAACTCCGAACGGACATATTGGAGAGTAACAGCTGTCTTACCAACACCGCCTGCACCTAATATGCATACGTTGATGTTATTTTCTTTCATCATGCAAAATGAATTTCTCACTTTGAGAACTAAATCAAAATTTAAGATTTGTTGAAGCTATCAAAACAGTTTAGTATATTTGCATTGTGCACATTATGATGCTTATAATAGTAATGATTTGTTATCTTCACTAAATATAAAAATCCATTCAATTGGATTTTCAACAAAAAGTTAATTCAAATTTTATTTTTTAAAGTTATATTAAACAGATATATCTAGAACCCAAACATATTCATTTTTTCATCATAATTTTAAAAATTTTTTCCAACAAATGTCAAATAATATTAAGGAGATGACCTGTATATGACAAAAAAAGATAATAATATCTGTATTTCTAATCCAAATACAGTTATTCATTGCAATATAAAAGATTATCTAATTGAAGATTTTTCATATAGAATCATTGTGATTCAATAGATGGAGACTGATTTTGTTACTATTGAATCTTACTCTGATCAAATAGAAGAATGAGTTAATCAAAAAAATACTAATATTTTTATTGGTTACTAAATAATGGTAAAGTTAACAATTCTTTTGAAGTTGTTGCTACTGTTACAGTTTGCGCGTATCTCCTTAGGACGTTCGTCAATCTCTTCTTGCATTCCATCGCATTCATGTCAGGATCAGCTTTCAGTGTCTTCATCAAGTTGTACGTGAACATTCCTTGCTCCAGTCTTTCTGCATAAGTCTGTTTAGCTGTCTGCTTGTCGTTGGCAGCGCTGACACTGATAAGACCACTTGGAAGCTTCCTTCCATTGACATTTCCTCCTTGGATGTCCCAGATACTTCCACTGTGGCAGCAGTCGCTGATCAAGATAACTTTGTTGGAATTATTCTTGTGATCAATTAAAGAGTCAACTAATGTATCATCTAAAACGTTTCCATCAGCGAAAACCATTGCCTCATCGTATCCATCATCTTCATCACCGTGGACATCGACAACGCTTGTTCCGTGGCCAACGTAGTAAACTGCGAGCTCTTTTTGCGTGCATTCCAAAAATTTGTTCAATTTTTCCAAAAAATCATTTTTCTTGGAATCTATGATATAGAAAACTTGGTAGCCGTATCTCTTGAGGCATTTCGCCATGTTGTATCCATCATTCATTGGGCCATCGCCTAATGAGTATCTTGTGCCAATATAACAATTGATTACAACAAATCCAACTCTGTTGAATGAATTTGGGAGTTTGGATGCAGGAACCTTTGTAATATCTGTTCCATATTTAGCAATGTTCTTTCTCGAGGTCATTCTATCAAGAAGGAGAACTAGAAAATGATGGAAAATTCGATCAATAATTCAGTACTAGAGAAATTGAATAAAGACCGATTATTGAGAGGATGAATGATTTACTTCAAAAATAAATTTTGTTAATATTGTTTTTAATACACAGCAAAGCTTAATATTTGACACAAGGTTTTCATAAAACTTTTCAAAATTTTCTTTCTCAAAATTTTAAAATCATCGCCCAAGAGTAGTAGAGGTTTTCTTATTATAAAAACTTAGATTTTTTATTTGATCAATGAATCGGATATTGATGATCGCAATAAACGAAAACAAGTTTAACATCATTACTTTGAACATATCTATTGCTTAATTATGAAACCTAGTTGATTTATCCTTTCAATTTAATTTCAAAATCAATATTTATCATAAATATATTGATATAAACAAGAATCAGAATTATTATGCGAAAAATAATTTAATCAGTGGGTTAAATGATCGAAACTCATCATTGCGAATTTCGATAAAATAATCGTTAATTATCATATGATATAAGATATTTTCGTGTTACATTTCGACTTATGACTAAAGAATTAAGCGGAAAAACCTTGATATAGAAGAATTATATAAAATGAATAATTTTAGAAGACGCCGGAGTCAACAACAACGGAACAAACATAATTTCCACCAGAATGGAAAGGTGTTTTAATATCTTCGAACTTATATTCGCATTTTCCTTCTGTTAAAAGATAAAATCCTGCAAGGAAGATGCCAATATCTAGCATAGATGAGCTGCTTGACAAGCTATAGTTATCGAAAACTCTGAAAACTTTCTCGTTTGCGTTAACATTAACTCTCCAAGATTGATTATTGAAAGCAGAAGGACACCAACGGAGTAGCTCTAAGAGTTCATTGAGATTTCCTTCTTTCGAATCTTTGATTGGAGTCTTGGAAACTTCATCGTAATAAAGCTTTGTGAAATCCATTCTATCTCTGCCCTTAACGAACGCGATCGCCTTATCCAAAAATCTCTTCTTTTCAGCATCAATACCGAAAACAACTGTGCACGGAACTTTAAATCCAGGGAATCTTGATTCAACAATTCCGTGATTGAATGTTCCAGCCATCCAACATGCAGAGAAACCATTCTGGACCATTCTCATGACAGCAATGTTTGCTTTAAAGGCAGCATCAAGAGCACATTTCTTGTATTCCATTTCATCAGTGATATCTTTTGGAACTTTCATGACGATCCAGCCAGCTTCATTTCCAGCCATGCCAAAACGGCCAATTCCAGGCTCTGTAATGCTTATTTCACCTGGTTTTCCAAATGGTCCTGAGATTTTGTTTGCTTCTTCAACAATCTTTTGAACTATTTCGAGTTTCGCAGCTGGAAGCTGACCAGTGAAATTCCTGACTGAGTGGCGGGCCTTGAACGCATCTGTGATGCTCATGACGCTTTCTGTGGACATTTCTATCTATAAATGAAATGATAATAAAAATTCCGATAACGATATATTGAAAATCGAAAAATTTTTAGCAAAAATTTCTGAATGATGGGTCAGTTACCTAATTTACACCAAAAGTGGCCGGCCACCACATTTCGAAGATCTTACCGACACTTATTAATGTGAAACATCATTATTTGCGAACCATATCATAAACCATGTCTCAAATAAATTTATAAATTTTCACTTTTAAGGTTTTGACATGTAAAGTCGAACACTGACACAAAATCTAAATTGAATTTCTTTTTAGTAGGCTCCGCAAACAATGACACTTTCGTCTACAGCTTCTATTCTATTATAAACTATAAGTACTCAGCTTTATGAGAATTTTCCATATCCATATACTATAGCCCGATTTGCAACATATAACCTACTTTTTGGAAATTCTGACGTTGTCAAAATGTCAAAATAAAATTTACCATGTCAAAATATAATTTATAACGTCAAAATGTCAAAAATCAAATTTAGAAAATATTACAATAATATTATTATATTGAAGGTTTATTAAACTAGATATGATATATTTTTCATTTATGGTATTCGAAAAACGTGTTTCAGAGGGAATTTATTTTCAATCCATGAATTTACAAGATTAGTATGTAAAGAAGTGTTTCAACTCGCTTTCTGGCTTTATAATAGGATTTGAGATCTCAAAGTTATAAAATATCATTTTTATGTCC
>MRSU01010826.1:0-51217 GCA_008369845.1 Trichomonas gallinae
TCCAGAAAAAAATTTATTATAATAATGAAACCTTATTTATTCAACTTAATTTTTCCGCCAAAGGTTATTCTATGGCTAGGACCTTCACCATACTATTGGCTGGCATGGCACGAGCCTTAATAAATCGGCAAAAATATAGATTAATGATTTATTTATTATAATATATATTTATATTTCTGAAATAAAGTCCTTTTAACTCCAAAAATTCTAAAATAATATAAATTTTTCATTTTTATAAAATTCACAAATATTATTTTTGCAATTTCAAAAACTAAAAATCGTCGATTATGATTATAATAATCATTCATATTTGTTCATAAAATAGATATTTCATTTAACAAAAACACATAAATCCCAATTATATATTTTGATATTTTATTTATGATCGACAATAGTATAAAATTTGATTGAATTATTAATATTTATGCCATTTATAAATCAATGATTATGTTGAAAAATGACGAAAATGGTTATAAAGAAAAAACGTGTTTTTTAAAAAAATAGCAAAAATGAAAGCGAACTCTAAAGCTCTTCCACCTTTGGCGCCTCCGCCTCAATCCCGGCCTGAGCTTAAGAAGATTACGTCGCTTGTCAACAAAGCGTTGACGTCAACGAGTCTTAAAGAGAAGAATGATATTCTACAAGAAATGCGCGTAATGTGGATTCCGCAGAATGAAGAACTCGAAAACATTCTTACAGCCAATACAGAGAAATCCGCTGAACTCGAAAAAATGCAAAAACAAATGGTAACTCTTCAAAATACTTGCGACACGTTAAAAACAAACACTTCGTTCTATTACAAAGCTGAAATGATAAGATCGAGACGCAGTGAAGCTACAATCGAGCGCTCAATTAAAAGTACTGAAGCAGAACTTACAAAAATTGCATCCGTTAACTTTCCTCAGAAGCTTTCTCAAGTTAACGAGCTGAAAGAACAACCAGATCAGTTTTTGTTTACATTGATCGACTTAAATCTCGCGCGTCTCGAAGAAATGGCATATGCTTATAAAAAACGTTTGCTTATTGTTGAACAGAGCCAAGAATCTACGGATCTCATTCTCAAAGAGTTTGGCTCAGTATATGGACTTTTAGATCGCGAAAAACAGCTTGCAGACGAAAATCAAAAATTGAGAGACGAAGAAAAATCATATATTAAGGATGCTTTCACTCGCCGCCGCAAATTTGCCGAAATGCCGCCTGTTGTCGCACGTAATTTGTCCTCTGTTTTCAAGAGAAGCATCGAATTCGAAAAAGATATGCTCGAAAACTTTTCTGGCTGCAATTTCGAAGTTCCGGACGTACAAGGTTCGGATTTAGATTTCGATGCAATATGTAGGGACGCTGGTTTCACAACAGAACCGAATTATTTTGAAGAACAAGAATTTTCTTCAACATCAGACGAGCTCGCGGAGCAATTAAACAACGCTAAGGACTCAAGAGATAGGCTTAGAATCCTCCGCGAACTGATCCACGTAATGGAAACTAACAATGCAAAATTAATGCAAGATATAACAGCTTGCAGACAAAAAAGAAGGCCACACCAAGAGACACCGCAAACACGTCTCGACAAATTACTCGAAGAAAATGATCATTTGTTCGAAAGAGTCGCTGCAGCACAAGATTCTCTCGAAAAAAACACAGAAGAGTCATGCGCGTTAGCTAAAGATGTTTTGACTATGATGAAGCATAGAAGCGGATTCCAACAAGCTTTCGTTGACACAATAACACAATTAAGAGATTTATCAAAGGGCCACACAGTTGTTAAATCGATGCTTTCTCTAGATAAGGATATAGTATCAACAATAACAATGGTTACAAGCGCATTAGGCAAATATCTATTAGAATCAGATTGCAACGCAATGAGAACGCAGCTTGAGAGCGAAGTCAACAGCAGCGCGAAAGCCTTGGAAGATGCTCAGCCACCCCCACCAGTAGTAACAGCTCCACCTAAAGAAGAAGTCCACGAAGAAGAAGTCTCTATGATGTCTTTAGCCACAAGACAGAAGAAACCGAGAAAACCGAGGCAGCACAAAGACAATGTAAGCACTGGAAGGCCAACAGACAAGAATTCCGTGACTCCTGAGGTTGCATCAACATTATCTCTCGAAATTCCTCAGCCAATCAGCTCCATCGTCGAGAAACCGCTGAACCCATCCGAGCTGTTGATGGGCGCATCAAGGGCGGAGCTTTTGAACGCTGTTTCGCTGGCCCTGGATTTGGGAGGCTTCACAGTAGGTATAAATCTTGGCCTCCACGACTTGTTCCACGACTCATTCAAGAACATGCTCAGCCAGTTCAAGAGCGACACGTCAGCCCACATGCAGACGTTCGGTCAGCACATGGCTGAGAACTTCGGAACAATAAGATTGTGCTCGAATAGGATCCTCGTCAAACAGAAAGAAAACGTCGCAATTCAGACAGAAGCGGCACCGAGAAGCGATGAATGTATACAGGTGGGTGAGGAGCCGCATACAGGAAGGAAGTCTAAGTGATATTATTTTTGTTTATTATTTTTTGATCTTTCTAAAAAATTGTTTTTTGTTCAATTTTATCCCAATATTTCGGAGTATATAGGCCTAAAGATATAGGATTTAACTCTAAAATAGTTGTGTTTTTGCCAAAACCATTTGAAAGAATGTAAAGTGTCAAAATTGAGTCATTTAATTTTTTCAATGGAAAAACGATTTTTTATTTTGAAAAATGGTATATTTTAAATATATAACTTAGTTATATGAAAATAAAAAGTGACAATTTATATGAAATTTGACTAAATTGAATCATTTGAGAAGATGTAAATTAGAGATTTTGACAATTTATAACTTTACAAAAATGAAACTTTGAGTTTACAAAAGCATAAAAAAATCCATGGACATTTTTTCATTTTATTATTTCGAACCTATAGACTATCTTAAAGTGATTTATTTCATTAAAACGCAGATTCAATTTTTTTGTACAACGATGTCATTATTTAGTGTAATCTGGCTTTTGCATAAGCTAAAAACACTATTTTTATCATCAAAATCAAAAAGAAATGACCAAAAAAATTGAAGTGATTGGTCGTTAATTCTTTTTCAAATAAACCGATATGATTTATCGCAAATATGTTGTCCTCGTCCATATCTATTATTATTGAGAGAATTCCGAAAAACGGTTTTCGCAAGATTAATTATAATATGGACAATAATTCACCTGACTTCGAGACTTCGACCCGCAGGTTCAAGATCCTCGAAGTCATTGGCCTCATTAAGCCATTCGCTGTCATGATTCTATCATGTCTGGCTGGCATGTACTTGCTTTATCTTGCAAATATAGAAATCGCCTCCTTCATTTTACAGATTATTCTATACTTCATCGGCTGCGTCTTAATCTCACCATCGCTCGTGTTATTCTACGTGCTCTACGGAAGTTTATTAAAGCCAAAAATCACAGTAAACCTTGTCGATCAAAACGAAAATGCTGAAACTAACCATGAAACTATATAATATTATAAATAAAGTGTACTGTCTGTTTTTTACTTAACTAAACTCTGTTTTCTTTTCAATATTTTTTCTACCGATTTGTGATTATTTCATTTTTTCAGCGCATTTTTCTCGGGCGCAGGCTTCTAGCCTCTGAAATGCAGCTAATGTCTATTTTTTGTGAGACCCCATCGTTATAAAAATAAAAAATTATGCCAAAACTCAAATTCAACAGCCAACTCTTTGGCATTATATTTAATGTTTGAAACATATTTAACACCCATTAACAAAATTAGCCAACTTCTGTGAAAAAAAATAGTCGCAATTCAAAAATACTTTCACACTCGCCATTGTTTCTATATATAGCAAGTATTTGATGATACAAGAATAGAGATCAAGTTTTATGAGGTTATTATAAAAATATTATGAAATTTCAAGATAACGTATCGTAACGCGTAATAAGCATGGAATCAATTAAAACACATCAACAATGAATTTATTCTCTAATAAAAATCACATAGGAAAGGTTCGTGGGAATTTGTTGGCAAATTTTAATAAAAAATCCAGTCGCGTCAATTGACATAATCGGTGGTGTCAATGCAGTAGAACCATGTGCGTCAACACTGTGTAATTCATGAATAAAAAATGTATTTTTTGTAAATTTTGACTTATAAATAGGTATTTTGGTATTATCAAGTCAGTGAGCTCATCTTCAAGAAGTTGTAAAACGATTCATACATCACGGACCTGGTTTATGCATCTTTTTTGAAACAAATATATGAATCGTTCAAATAATATGCAAATAATTGAGTAATATGATAACCAAGAGCAGCATAGTTTGATACAACTAAAAGAAACACTCGAATTTTGATTATTGATTTTCCTAATTTAAAAGTTAAAGCAGACCATACTTTTCTAGATCAATATTTCTAATCTTGTGCTTGTACTCTCCGAAATTGTCTATAGTGAGAGGAATCAAATCTCTCTTTGTTCCCATGTGAGTTCCTAAGTATGGGTGTTCGTGCTTTTCTGTAATGATTTTCACCCACGTTGAGCGATCTAAAACATAAAACTGCGGGCAGATCATCGGGAAACACATTTCTTTCTCAGTGAGAGGATCAGGAACTCCATGGAGTGGATTTAGAGGGTTATCACTAGGATCATGAAGTCCTTTTCCTATCCTATACTTTTTTCCGTTCCTAACAAATGTAATTCCTGTCAATGGCAGCGATTTAATCATTTTTGAATCTTTTTTAGTGAGATGTTGCGGTTTTTCTTTGTTGTAGTCTTCATCTTTCTCCAATCTTTCTTTTATCTTGTTGCAAAGGTCAATTGAGTATCCAATCTTCCTGGAAAACTCTTCTTTTGAAGTATCTTCCCAAAAATCCTTATATAAGTGTATAATTCTCTCTTTAACTTCTGTTGTCCAACTGGCAATAATATCATCCACTCTTTTTTCTTCTGGAATCACTAAACTTACAGATGAAGAATTTTCGTCGACCTGACCGATATCGCGCAATTTCATCTCTGTTTCCCTAACTACTTTCTGCTTGTAGTCGTAACTAGACCCTAAATTTTCCTTAAATTGTGCTATATCAGCAGAATCAGATAATCCAAAAAATAATTGCAGCGGGGTAGCTTCTGGCCAGATTTCTATTAACTCTGAGTAATGGGAATTGATTTGGTTTACATAATTTTGGAATAACTTAACTTTTCGCTCTTTCGCATAATTTCTAGCAAATTCTGACTCAATTTCTTCGAAGGAAGGGATAAATGGCACAACATCATCGTATTGAAGAATAGTTTTTGCCTTTGTCATCAGTCTATATCCTGATTTTCCACTTCGTTATCTTCAATATGAATCCCCCTTATTTATCTTTTATGCCCCCTTTTTACATTCATTACATTGTTATTTACTGAAAAACATTAACTGAACCTAGTATAGATATATCTATCTTCATAACAACCATTGACTTGATTATCTAAACATTCTAACGACAATTGAAATTTCAATAAAAAATATTATCAATAACTTAATGAAAATATGTTTGCATTGAACTATTTCCAGCTCATATGTTGTATATATTTTATCCTTATAATGATAAATTGAAAATAGCAATTTTGGAGAATTAAATATTGTTTTAAGATCATAAATATTGCTGTACATATGTAAGAACTTCGATTTCCTTCTTGAAATCAATTACAAATTAAGATATTGTGCTATAAATTTATGTATTGATTATATTAATAGTGATTGATAAAACTGTAGAGTGTTGAATTACATAAGGCCTTTTACATACAAACAACAGCCGAAATTAGCATGAAGAATCAAGTAAGGATTGAAAGATCTTCCAAGCTTCAGTCGCTAGAGGATCTATTATAACCTTAGGCTTGACTATAATAGGTTTGATAATCTCTGGTTTCAAGCATTCGAAGATCCAGAAAACGATTGTAGGTAAAAATGTTGTTGAACTCTTCAAAACGCTTTTAATTGTTGAAGAGCGCGTTGAGTTTACAGCCTTTGTGTAGTCAGTGAATGCACCAAGAGCTGATTCGAGTGAGTTATTTGTTTCTACGAGTTGATCTAAGAATTTATGATTTCTTTTTGCGTTGAAATTGCAGACAGCTTCGTTGAATCTGTTAGCAGCAGACTGTAGAGATGATGCATCTTCCAGTAAAATCTGTGTTTCGTTCAACTTTGTCTGATGTGGAACAATGCAATCCTTCGCTCCAGCGATTGCGTTGTTGAGAGACAGGCGGGTCTGTGTAAGGGGGCCTTCTACTTGTGGAACTATCGGAGAATTGCTCATCAAGCTGCGTTTTGATGGGCTGTGGTCCATACGATCAATATAAAAATAAAAATTCTAAACTATTCCACAGAATTAGAAACCATAATGTCACTTTTCAGAAATTCTGTGTTGTAAACATCATTAAAATTTATCAAAAGTGACAAAATAAATTTGGAAAATCTGCCAGTTAGCGCTGATTCAGTTTTATCACTATAATCTACTACTGTATTCGCTATAATTCAATTTCCTTGCTCCTGCTTGGTGATATCTGATTGCTTTGGCTCTATATTGAGGTAGATGAGGTTCAAGGATGGTATCTCTATTTACGAAAGCAACTAGAAGCACTTTGATATTATAACTAGCCTCCTTATTAGTTATATTTCAACACATTTGTTCCTGCTTGGTCATATCTGATTGCTTTGGCTATTTTGATCTTTGAGATTATCTCTTTATGTTTTGTAAATGGTTCGTATAAGAACAAAATCTTCTGAATACACTTTATTATATGTATTATCGCCCAAAGTGAAGATATTTTAATATTTCATTTTCCCGGCCAATTACATCCTCAATATATTCATGACAAGATATATTCCGATAAATATGCTTAACACCTTCTAATTTTTCATTATTAAAGAATTCAATGATTAAATATTCGATTTGGACTTAGTAATTAAAGTAAAATATAGTAATAAAGTTAACAAATATAATATTTAATCTAACATTCATTCAAAACAAACTAATTTTGTAAAATCACTTATTTGAGCCAACAGACTTTTCAATTTTGGTCATTCTATCCTCCAGTCCTTTCATCTTGCATAAAAGATCAAGATAAATTGTGTTAATTTGCTGACTCATTGACTCGAAGCGTTCATTCATAAATCTCATTAAAACTTTGGCTGTTTTCTGGTCACATTCTTCATCTTTGTCGTCAATATCACTATAATCATAAGAAACATCAGATTTGACTTCTGGTTCCGGTTTCTTCTTCTTTGGAACTAGTTTCTTTGTTTTTTCGATGAATTCTGGTTCTGGTGCGTTAAACTTTGGTGATGTCGGAATTCTTGGCGGTGTCTGTGCTATATCCTGTACTTTCTTCTCTTGTGGCTTAGTTTGAGGCAAATCAACTGAAATTGGATCAATTTTCATGAATTCTGGCTTTGCAACTTCTGTTTCTATAACTGGCTCTTTATATTCTGCAAGCTTTTCCATGTTGATGTTTGCATCAACGCTTTTTTCGATTGGCTGAACAGCATTTTGTCTCCTTCTTGTTATAAACTTTCTCGCTGACTCTGGCTGGTCAACAGAGGCTTCTTGTTTGATTTTTTCTATGATTGATGGTGTTTTCGTTGTTGTTTTGGTTATCGTCGTCGATGATGTTGTTTCTTCTGTATAAACTTTTCCTGTTTCTTTTGCCTTCTTTTTGATTGTCAAGACTATGTCCGTGATGTCGTCTCCAGCACGTATTGGTAGTGTTTTATCTGCTGGCATGAAGGCGAATGGGCACATCGCGCTTGTGCTTGTTCCAATTTGGATTGTTTTCTCTGGTTCTTGCTGCACGCAGTAAATTGAATCGCCTTGGATTCCGACAGCGAAGTACTGGCATTGCTTGTCGAAAACTGCGGAGAGCACAGACCCAGAGAACTGCTTGGATGCTCTAAGAGCGAAATCAGTCTTTTCGTATACATTAAACTTGCCACTTTTGAAGCCGACGGCAAAAGTATGGATAAGCTGCGGAGAAACTGCGATGCAAAGCGGTAAATCGTCTGTGAGAAGCTTCTTTAGTTTGTCCTTGTCAACACTTCTCGTTTGCAATTGGTCATGTATCCAAATTCCTTTAACAGTTGTTATAATTAGCCAATTTGTTGTTTCATCGTAGACTAAGTCTGTAATTGGTCCATTTCCTGACGTCCAGCCGGGTAAAAGTGATACTTTTGTGTCTGTTTCTACAAAGAATTTGCTGATTTTACCTTTAGAATCGCCGCCAAAATAAGCTATCGGCTCTTCTATGCAGGCAATAGCTGTAATTGAGTGCGTGTGTCCACCATGTGAGCTTATTTGAGCAATAATAGGGAAATTAGAAATGTCATACAGCGCAATTTTGTTATCTGTGTTTGATATTACTGCATATTTTCCGTTTTGCGATAATTTGATTTTATTAAGATTGTTAAATTCAGTTGTGCTCGATGTTATCACTTTAGAAATGAAATTATACTCATAAATTTTGTCATTCTTTGTAACATAATACATTTTGTTCTGTTTTGGATGAACATCAATGGAAGATACTATCGCTCCATTCAAATCGATGCTGACTGGAATGGCGGGATGTGATATATCATATATGTTAATCGAGTTATCGCAATACAGCAACATTTTTAAACGTGCACTATATTTACATGACAAAAACTATATATGCATGATAAATAATATATTTACGTGTCAAATATATTTGAACATGACATAAATTAAATATTTACGTGTCAAATGTTTGTCAAATACATTTATATATCAGAATATAATTGTTGAGATATTTACATGTCAAAATGTCAAAAATGAATTAATGCATACATAGATAATGCTATGGTGTTTAAAATTCGGAGTGAGTGGAATGCGTATTATAGTGGAAACTTTATTAACTACAAATACCTTGTTTTCGAAGATGGAAATCGATATTATCTTTGGGGAAATAATTTTTTAGATTTAACCAAAACTGCGGTTGATGTGTCTAGCCGTAAGTCATCCACTAAATTCCTATTTGAATGTTGTTTTTTTAACAATTTGAGTTTTGTTGATATTCCGGGAATTAGATTTAAATCTGAAGGAGAATGTGTTTTATCACGCGTATGTGTAGTTGAATCATACTCATTAAATAATATCCAATTTGTGCTTTCCAATGTAACTGATGGAGAATATAAAAATTATGTTTTAGAATCAGCATTTGCTAATTGTGGTAACTTAGGATATGGCTATTGCACGATTCAGAGTCATCACGGAAATATAAAACATGCGAATAATAATTTATCAAAAAATTCTGGTAATGAATATGCAACAATAAAGCTGTATTATAATTACAAAGACGATGGGAAAACAAATGCATATTCAACATACTGCAATTGCTCTTCAAAAATTCATCTGATTTGTTGTTATCACAATGTTTTTTCGCATTATAAGTGTAATTTTATTTCCAATAATGGATATGTTTTGTTTAGGGCTAATCCAGCACAAGTTACCGTTTTTTCATCATTTATTTTCAATAATATACTTAATTATACTGCAACATTAGATAATGGCGGCACTATTACAATCAGAGATTCAACTATCCTCAACAATGGAGATGCAAAGACTGGAGAAGGAGTTATTCAAAATCCTATGAATTATAGTCAATATCTTTTCTTTTTCTTGAATACAAAGCTATGCTTTGCAGAAGAACCTATTTTTATGCCAATTGGACAACCTATAGTATGTGTACACACATGTATTTGTCGATCCACAATTGAATATTTTCTTGTGATGTGTTTTATCTTAATGTAATGCAGAATGTTATATAAAATCAACCATTATTGAATTTGACACTACATTTGATCTACTATATGAATAATATATTTCAAAAAATTTTAAATAACATAATCAATCAATACTATGAGGGAGATCATATAAATAACTCCTTTTCAGATGATATACAACATTAAATCACATTCTTATGCTTCGAAAAAAATTCCAAATCAGATAATTATCTGAATGATTGAGCACAAAGAGAATATAGGCATACACATAATATATTTAGGTTGATGAGAATATCAGACATTGTTGTTAAAAGACAAAAATAATATTTTGTAAATTATTTGTAAGCGAAGTGTTTGTTATATTATATTCTCATATATGTATCAACAGAATGAAAATAGACATTTATAAATAAGTCAATTTAGTTGATGGATCCTCGGGTTTTCGCTGACCTGTCTTCAAGCGATGAAACTCTGAGAAACAATGCTACAGCAGCGTTAATAGAAGCCATGGAGGATCCAAACTTTCTAAATTTCTTACTTCAATTATTGGATGAAATAAAAACTGAGCGCAACCATATAATTACATTGAATCTCCTTTATATAATCTACAAAATGCTTGATAAGCACAGATATTCGTTTGATAGTATTCAGCAATTAGTCCAACATCTATTCAATCTCATCCTCGAAATCGATTATCAAGCAATAGAATCATTATTACGGTGTTTCACACGAATATATACAAGTTATCCGAATATTTTTGCGCCATATTTAGAAATAACAATTAATACAATAATAACTCATGAGACAGTTGAAAAAACAGCTCTAGCATTATGTTTTACAAATAAATTCCTACCTAGAGTTTTTCAAAAACAAGATTCTGTAGTAGTTTTGAACGATATTGCAGCGAGATTGATTCCAAAACTCCTTGAAATAATGAATCTAATTATAAGTACTGCATGTGGTGCTAATCTTTCGGATTTATCAATCGATATCATTGATAATATTTATCAAATTTTTGGATTTTTGATTAAAACAGATTTTGCCATTAATTGTAGAGAGAAAATCCACTTAATTCAGTTAATTCCTCAACTTTTAACATCAAATGACTTCAGATTGAAAATGAACGAATTTAGAAAAAGTTTATTAAAAAACCAAGATGGAATTGTATCGATTCTCATGTCAAAATATGGCAATCCAGAATTTGTTAGACCTCAAGCACAGCAGTTTTCTAGTTTTATTTTTACCGAGTTCTCTGCAATCATTATAGATTCCTTACTCCAAGTTTATTCGTCGGCAAGAGATAATTATGACTTAATTACATCCATTATTCCAGTGTTCACGCTTATGATTTCAAAAGGAGTCCATTTAGAAGTCTTAATCTCAGAAAATTTCATCACAACATTTGTTTTTCCTGTCTGCAGACTTCTGCAAGATGACTATGCTTTGATGGAGCAAAATCCATTGCAATATTATTACTTTTGCGTTAAAATCAATCATAACACAGGAAAAGATATCGTGAGAGGGTGCATATATTTCTTATTGAAAGAAATGCATATTCATCAGCCTGACATTGTTCATTATTTCATAGATCATTTTTCGGATAATGTTGTTGATAATGAAGGACTCGAGTCAAGGCTATTTATCCTTTCTATTCTTTCATTATTTGAGAAATTTGATGAGAGGGTAATCACTCCTTTGCTATCTATTGATTTTTCTGAAGATCTTTCTGTTAGACTCCAATTTTTGGGATTACTTGGAAATATAATGAAACATGGATCTATCGGCACAATAGAAACAACAATTTACTTGATAGAATTGTCTTGCAACGCAATTTTTAATGATCCATTTCCTTTAGGTAAATTTGCAAGCTGCATTTTATTCTTGAAAACATATGATGAAAATTCATACAATGTCGCAGAGAATTACAATATAATAGAAATGATACAAATAATTATTTCAATCATGGAAGAATTTAATGATAAAAAGATTCAACGGATTATTTCGATTTTGGCTGTCTCTCATCCAGAATCACTACAATCTGATGCTTATTCGCTCATTTCTACTTTACTAGAACTCTGGGAAGGAAATGCAAGCACTTTAGATGAAAATTCGGATTATTCATCAAATGCAAGCGAGATTTTAGTTACTGTTGCATCCATTATTGATTCTATGCCAATGGATTTATTCAAAGACGAATCTGATCAAATAATAGAATTTGTTTTCAAGTGCTTGGTTCAATACAGCGTTGCAGACTGCGAGAAACAGCTATGTGCTATTCTTATTTCACTTAAGAAGAAGCTTTCAGCGCCACAGATTTCTTTTTACAATGTTTTCGATGCTTTCGTTCAGGTGATCGAGAATAATGAAACAAAAGTTGATCTCATTGAAAACTGCCTCGATCTTATTATGTGTTTAATCAATGATTTCCAAAATTTTGTTGCATCCGAGAAGATTTCAGTATTATTAAGTTTAATCGATCACACGATGCAGCAGACAGACTTAGAAATGTATACATCAGCAATTTCCATATGTTTAGCCAATGTTATTCAACACTTGCAAAAATCTGAGTCTGCGCTTGAATTAACGCAAAAATCATTTGTATTCATCAATGATGACTCGCAGATGACTTTATTTGAGTCTGCTATCATCCATCTCGCTTCTGGGATTTTAATTAATGAAATAGAAATTTGCTCAAACACTCCTGATGAAATCATAGGATTCATTCTCAATAGAGTCAAGAAACTTTCTAAAAGCAGCTGCCAGAGAGTTCGAAGATATTCTATTATTTGCATGACTTCTTTCGCGCAAAGCAGAAATGCCCCAGAACTGGCAAATGCTGCTGCGTTTTTGATGAATTCATTGTTACGAGAAGATTCATATAATTCAGAATATTCGGATTATTCAGACATTGATTTACTTGATTCTGATGATAGTGAAGGTGGCATGTCTGGCTATAAAGCACCATCTAACAAGCTTCCATATGATGACTTTGACGTTCATTCTTACTTCAAATCAAAAATGATTGAATCTGGATTAATCAACGCACTTGATCCACGCTATCAAAATCTTTTCGCAGAACAAGCTCCAACACAATAGAAATTGAATCCACATTGTATGTGTGATATTTTTGAAATATAAATACAATTTAGATACATAGACTGTTAATTATGCCTGTTGGCATACCTATATATATTATGAAATTTAATTTATAATCTTGTTAATTAATTTGTTTGATTAAAATACTATCTATATTATTTAATAGAAGATGATGTATATTCTAAAAACTATGTGAATTTTAACCAAACTTCATTTAATAAAGAATGAGAATATTTTGGCATGTAAAATTATTTCTGTTATGTAAATTAGAAATTAGAAATTTGTCGTGTAAAATTATTCGTGCATACAAACTGAATTTACATGTCGTGGGGTTTTTGTTTTCACATGATTTGGCAAGAATTGTAAACTGACAAAAAAAATAATGAATAGTAGATTTGCTCTTACGAGGAGGAGTAAATGTGCTATTTCATTATCGGAGTTAGAGAAACAGAAGAAAGATAAGAAGAAACCAGGCCATAAAACAGAAAGAAAGAATAAAAAAATGTCTGCGAGTCAATTATATCAACTAGAATCATGTTTAAGATTATCAAGCACGCAGAAAATACCGAGGATTAGTCAAATTGAACCTAATGAGTTTGCTTTAGAACCAGTAATTACTCAATCAAGGATTGATTTAGAAAACCAATATAATGTTTTATGGGAGCAATACCAAGATGTGATGTTAGAATCACAGGAACTCAGAAATCAAAAGAAGGCTTTATTATTAGAAGTCGCGTCAATTAAAAAGCAACAAATTCGACTACAACAGTTAATAGAGCTAGCTAAATCAGGTGCAAAACCAGATACAGAAGATTAAAATCCAAAACCTCAAGAAAAATAATCTGATCGGAATCAATAATTGTTCTTCAACCGCGGGAACTCTTTAGTAGCTTCTAACTACTGTTGTTTGTTAATGTTTTGTTTGTAAAATGCTCATATCTTGTTTATCTGCAGAGATTTCATATTTAACCTTATTTTTAAATAACCTTATTTTTAAAAATGATTTTGAATCCAGAAATGAATTTTGATCCAACCATTGGACTTGGCCCGTTGGTTGACCCATGCAACAGGCTGAGCGACTTCGGCGAATGCAAGAAAGGAGTTGGTATATTTCAGGATTTATTATTGTTATTTATCGCGATTTACCTCAGTTACATTTTAGTCCCGCTGATCAAGCAGAAATTGGTCCTAAAAATATCGGTTCCAGTCGCAATTTTGCGTTTCTGGTCTGTTTCATTTTTCGCTGTAATTTTAACAATCGTAAATCAAAGAATGATTCCCGCATTCGGACAGCCATACCATATAGTGAAAAATTCTACATACAATTCCGAAATTATGGAATTTCCAACAATTCATCATTATGAAACAGCATTCAAGACTCCTTTCTATGTTGGTTACATTTGTATTTACATGTATGACTTCCTTTTCTTGTTTATTATCTCCTCCGTCAACAAAATTTACACAGTTTCACATAGAATGCTAGGAAGCATATTCGAGATAATACACAAGGTATATATAGTTGCTTACTGCATAATCATATTCCTCTGCACTTTATTTTCGATTCGCTATTTCCAGGAGATCGTTGGATATAAATGGCTGAGTGTAGCTTATACGATGAATTTTGTCATTCATCCTTCGGTCCTTCTCTTCTTTTATATAGTCTGCTGCTGCACTTTCGTATTTAATCAACAAGCTGACTGGCTTTATCCGACATCTTTTAAATATTTGATGCAAGTCAGTCTTTTCTTCATTATGTTCCTCATTCTTATTCAAACATCATTCTCTGTGTTTATGTTCCACATGTCTCCAAATCCTATTGCATTATTTGCAATGAAAGATTATTCAAAATACAGATGGTACTATCAGAATATAGTATTAAGCTATGATTTCTTAGTATTTATTTTTCCGTTCATATTCCTCGTCCTTATGATGCTCACAATCTCTAAAATTAATATCGATATTCAAAATCCCCAAGAGGACTTCTCAAACACATTTGAAAAGAGCCTCATTGGAGATGAACATGAAATTATGTAATCAAATCTATCTTGTTTTATTTTTTAGTAAATATCTTTCAACTTAAATTTTGACTATATAAATCATATAATAGCATGCAAAATTGACTAATTATAATAATTTTATTGAGAAAATAATATCATTCCATATATGTTTTTCATCAAAAGGAATTTTAACATTTTCTTTTTTACATGACAAATGTTCACAATTTTTTCAATGAAAATTGACATTTTGACAGTGTAAACGTTTATTATTCCCTGCAATATTTTTAAAAACCCTCATTAATAAATGTCTAGGTTCTTTTCCAGTTCTTTACATGGGAAAGCTACCAAAGACGATGAAGACTCTGGAAAGATTTCTTCGTTGAGAAAACAATTGTATCAACAATATGAAACAGCTATTAATACATCAGAAAAGTATAAACCAAAAAACACGACTAATTACAGAAGAGAACCAACATATTCAGGATATAACACAACTACAATGAAATTTAAAAAGACTCCTCAATATAATTTTAATGATGAATCATTAGTATCGAAATTTGGTGGAATATCTACCAATACATCACGTTATATGCGTAAATCTTACTTATTCGATACCTCTGATGATGATGGCTATGTACCAACGTCATTTTCGTCACGATTTTCATCAAAATTTGATAATATCAAGCCAACATCATTATCAAAGTTTAAATCTCTATATGGAAGCATTGCTGAGCAACCAGAAAAAGAATTAACATCTACTTTTATTCAAGATGTTTCATTATCAGATGATTTATTTGATTCATCTACAGATACACCAATACTATCCAGACCTAAATCGATTGTTTCAGCTAGAAAAGATAAAGAAAACTATTCACATATTTCACCAAAATCAGAATCAATTTCTAAGAAATATACATCAAATCCACGTTCAAAAGATAGATACGACGACTTATCAAATAATGATTCTATTGATACTGAAATTCTCTCTGCATTGAAAAATCAAACGCGAAATAAACAAAATGATACGAATCCGACAAGATTTTCTCGAAATATAATCAAACAAGACTCAGAATCAGATGAAATTATGCAACAAAAACCAATTAAATCAAAATATTTGAATAAAGAAACAAATTTGAAGTCAAAACCTAGTATACCCATTAATCCACTAGATCAACATGAATATTCCGATGAAACGCAAGAATTATCATATTCATATCAAAAGACGCAATTATTAAGTGAAAAATATAAGCAGAAGCCTTCTGCACAGCCAGAGGAATCATTCACACCGAAAAGTATTCTTAAAAGGCCAAAACGTATTGGAATTTCATCAAATCAGATTCAACAATCAGTTGATGTTCCAAATGGATATGAAAAGCCAGCACAAGAACCAAAAACACAGAAAACAATGGATTTTTCAGATAAATTTGAACAAATTCAAAATCCGATAATTAATAGTCTTAATCGACTTTCAAGCAAGCCAGAACAGCCACCAACATCACAAGAAAATGCAGATAAATCAGTTAGAAATCTCAAATATACAATTCCTGAAAATAATTCAAATTCAGTCAAAAACATTCCAAAACAAGCATTATCCGCTACAATTCCAACAGACAAACCTAATATTGAAGCAGATACAACACCAAACAATGTTTTCAGAAGCAAATATAAAAATGAGCCAATCAAAGACATTTCTTACGATGAAAATCTCAGCATTGACACGCCTAATTCGAAGAAAGCAGCAGAACAAACATCACCGCCAATCAGTGGCAAAGTTGACATCGAAAATGAAATTCCAAAAGAAATCGTTATAACTCCTGACGAGCGAAAAAAGATGCTCTCAGACAGGGTTCTCGCTGATAAAAACCTTCTTGACGAAATGAAGAAGTTCGTCAGCGATGAATTCATTGATTACGATTTTTACGAGGAAGAAGATTTATCATATGATGATGCATTGAAATCATTTGACGATGCTCAAAAGCCAACAAATACTTTACTAAGTAAAATCACACCAAGCCAAGATGAAAACATCTTCAATCAAATCGTTGATGACCAGTCAGCTTCAAAACCAAGGAACAGCAATTTCAACAAACAAATCGAAAAACCTTTAAAACAAGATAATGTCAAAGCATGGCCAATTAATGATGATAAACTTGTCTCAAACAAACAAGAAAAATCTAATCTTCCATACAAAGAAAAGAAACCTAAACCAGTTGCTGATGAAAACAAATCAATTCCTCAACAAAGCATCAAAAATCAAATTGAAAAGCAACCAAATAATAACGATGATAAATTAATCTCTAATGACAAAATTGTACAACAAGAACCTAACTTATCAAATGATTTGACTAACATAGAACCAAATAATATCGTTAATAAGCAAAAAGAAGAAGATAAAATCACTCCAAAGCAGCCAATGAGAGAAGAAAAACAACCAATAGGTGAAGAATTTGATTCTGAAGCTGATGTTAATTTTGTCAGTAAAGATGATGATGTTATTGATAAAGAGGATGAAGAAGATCAATTCGATTTATTCAAACCAGGAATTGAGGAAGAAGAGGAAGAAGAAATAATAAACAGTTCTCCGCAGAAAAGAATGAATGTTGACGCCAGTATCCAGAGCGAGATGATGATAGAGTCGAAGCCAAAGCTTATTATTCAGCCTGTCGACTACCATGAAAACGAGATTGGATCCATGATGACAATGACGATGACAACAAACGACGAATGCATCATTGACGATTCGATGGTTGTTGTAGAAAAGGTTGAAGAAACGTGTGATAACATATTTAAACCGGGAGAGAGCATGACAATTGACATAGAGAATGACTCATTCGTGGAAATGGATGAAGATGATGAGGAAATTGCTGCAAATGATATAATTGCGATTGCATTTTCGAAAGACAAATTAGACCCACCAATCAAATCAACAATATTTGGCTTGATACGTATTGCTGATATACTCATTGAAGAACAATCCCAATATATTGGTTTAATTTAATTTATATTTTATCTTTTGTATTATATTTTGTAAATTTTTATCTATATGTAAATTACTATCAAATCTATGAATATTGTCAATAAATTAATATTGATTCATAAATTGCAAATATAAAATAAATAAAAAAGTTCTTTCTGATAAACGGCAGTTAATAAATTTAGTTTAAAAACACTTGTTCATGGCTATTGGTTGAGATTGATCAACTTTTCAGACAAAAGAACGAATGAATCATTAAGCTTTGATGGATCAACAGCACATGTTACAAATGATGTTACCTGTGCATTTGGTGCGCGATCTGGTGCCATCTTGAAGTATTGAGATTCGATAAAATCGATAACACCGGAAACGTTCTTAATATCGCCTTCAAAGTTTGGATATGCAGTTTTGAATTGGCCTGGAACTGTTTGTAACTTCTTGCGAAGCTCATCTTCCTTGTTTAAGATTAAGAAAACAGGCTTTTCTTGGAAAACGCCTTTGCTGATTGTGCTCTTGAATAACTCAAGGGAATCTGTTGTTCTGCGCTCTTCTGCGTTTTCAAACATGCATTGATCGAAATCTGCCAATGAGACAACAAAAATGATGGCAGTAACATTCTGGAAAACGCTCTGCCACTTTGTACGTTCGTTCTTCTGGCCACCAACATCAACAAGTAAGACTTTACGCCCATTAATATTGAATTTGACATTATTGATGCCTGTTGTACGAATGCGGCACTTGATAACGTCATCATTGTCTGGGATATAATCATCCTGGCTGATTCTTTCAACAGAATCTAAGAAATATGCCGAATGATCTGAAAGTTGGCTAGAATGGATTTGATCGTAAACAACTTTTGCACTTGGATCAGCCCAAACCTTTTTAATAGCATCAGAAAGCTCTGGGGAGAGTTCAAGTTCATTCTCACTTTCCTTGATCAAATTCACTTCGAAATCGAGTGTAGAGCTGATTGGTATTGCCATATTTTCAGCTGCTTTAACAATTGTGATAATATCTGTGATAATATTAATCCGGATTGGATTAATAAGGAGTTTCTTCTCTTTGATCGATAAACCACCAGTGTATAAGTTCCTAAGTTGCCTCCAATATGTTGATTTACCGGATTCACCTGGACCTAAAATTAAAATCTTAATTTCTTCTTGATCAAAAGTTCCTACTTCGATCTTAATACCATTGTCGTTGAAGTCTACGCTTTGCTTGCTTGGTTTTGGCGGCTTGGCTGGATCAGGTGTTTTCTTTGGTGAACTAAGGAAAGCTCCCATAAAATTGCTAGCAAAAAAGTGACGACTCAATCGTTTCTTATCTTAAATTTGAACAATTCATTAATTTTTAGAATTCTTATACTATAAGCATTTCATTTTTAATAAAATCATCGATAAAAATTTTGAAAAATTATTTAAGTAGTTGAACAGATATACTTTATCCACGTCAATATATTTTCACTTTTTACCATATAATCATATACTTTTCTTTCGAAATTTTTGGAAAATATAATTAAATCTAAAATTTCAAAATAGCTCGATAAATAGGCTTCATGATGGCAATAATTATTATTTCACACAAAATTGATGATGCATTATAAAATAATTTCAAAAATATCATGTTTAAACCAAAGATTTCGTTTTAAAATATCTTATATCTTTTGGTTCTATTTAGTTTTAAACTTAGATAAGTTAAGCAGTTTTAATATTTTCAAATCATCACAGTATTAATTTTCATGGATTTTCACGATTACAAATGAATATCTATAACTTTACAGCAATAATGAATGTATATATATCAGCAAAAACACTTTATCTAGATGCAAACAATAAAAATGATTAGATATGCATTTTTCTGAGGAGTATGTAATTATAAAGTAGACAGTAAATTGATTTCAAGACAAAACACAGGTAAATCTTAAATTATAGGAAAAAGATAAAAAACGTATTCGCTGTGTACTCTTTGTTGTGATTAAGATATACTGTAGAAAAGCTTCTCATTTTGATTGGATTCATTTTAAAATCAGCACAAATTAATAATTGCTTAATATTTTTCCTCGAATTCAAGAAAGTAAAAGCGGCAATTGAGTTATTTGTAATTCATCATCGTGACCATCATCAAATATTGGAATAAATATAGATTTTTCCGATTAAAATGTATGTTGCCAAAATAATTTTATTGTAAGATTTCTGAATTTCAAAATATAAAGTGGATAAAATATCTTTAACATGAATACAGCGTAGGAAAATGATTAACATATGGATTCATATATATTTGGAATATATTTTTATAAAATATATTTGAAATTGAGTAAAACATAAAGGAATTTCGATTTTTCTTGATGAATCTGCACCTACTTGATGATTCATTAACAATGTGATGTCTATTTTCGTTCAAAGTGAACAAAACAAAACCGGATAAAACATTTTTTGATAACTTTGAAAAAAATTTGAGAGCGAAAATAACATGGACATAAAACCTTTATAATTCCATTGATTATTTATTTATGAGCTTAAATAAAGATATTGTCTCAATTGAATACAAGGCGATCAATTATAAATAATGCTAAGTACAGTGAGATCTATAAATGCTACATTTAGGCATAAAATATGTTTTTTATTATAATTCGCATGTACATACAATTATGAACATTATTCTCCAAGAACCATCATCCAGCACGTTTAATGTTAATAAAAAATTGAATAGATGTCAGAAAAATAAATCTCTCAATATTATTATGTATTTCTTATAGTAATAGGCATAAGGGTTAAAATAGATAAATACTGAGGTGGTTGTCAAATTTATCAAATGAGCTTAGCTCAGGAAGAAAATCGGAAGCACAAATCTATCGGGAAACCACACCCTAAGACTCAATTCACGATGCTGGAGGATATGACCCTTAAAAAATTAGTGAGTATCTATGGTGACTCAGATTGGGAACTAATTTCGAAAATGATGGTCTCACGGAATCCGAGACAATGCAGAGAGCGGTGGAATAAGTTCCTTTCGGACTCAATTAACAAAGAGCCATGGACAGAAGAAGAAAATAACCTACTTATTTCAAAATATAAAGAATTGGGACCGAAATGGATGAAAATTTCGAAATTCTTTAATGCGCGTACCGACGTTTATATTAAAAATAGATGGAACATAATTATGCGAAAAGAAAAGCTAAAACAGAAACTTGAACAGATATCTAAAGCACAAGCAAATAATAAAAAAGTTGAAATCGTGTCCGAAAAACCAGAAGAGACTTTTGAGTATGATTTGTTTGATATCAATCCATCATTCATAGACGAAGCCACACTCATGAAAACTTTTGGCATATAATTGAGATTCTTTGTTTTTTTGTTAAATATTATATACAGGCATGCTCGATATCCTGTTTATTCGCTGCGTATAACCCAGGATTTCGTTTAATAATAATTTTTTTCATATAAATAAAACAATTTTGACTTTCTTTATTGCATATGTATTGTTTAGACTCTAGATATGCTAATTGCATGGTCAAACTTGTCAGATATGATTGGACGGATATTTTTTTTTTTTTTTTTTTTTTTTTTTTTTCATTGCCTGTGCATTATGCAAGCATACTTCTCTATATGTAAATTATTTAAATTTTGATATTTTAAACTATAGGCTAAAAAGAAATATGAAAAAAATGAAAAATAATCATCGAAATAGGAAGTCTATATACCAATACCATTTCTATAGGCTATATATTCGTACTCATATGAGCGGAAAAGCTGAAATACAGACAACAACAAATTCGATAAAATTGATTTATATTTGCTTCACAGCTCATGCTATTGGTAAGAAACTCACTAAACAATAATATTGCAGTAGAGATTTCATATTAATAAGTGTTTTTTGCATTAAGTGAAACTTTGTCAGATTTTTTTACTCACTACATTGTATAAATAAGATCAAATTGTCGTTAATTGAAAAAAAAAGTTGTTTTTAAGAATAATACAGCTAGTAACGCATGAATAAACACTCAAGCGAACATGTTCATACTCTTTATCTTAAATTGTCAAGTTTAAGTTTATTAATTTCTTTGGCTTGTCTGTTTGCACTCTTTATGCAAAATCATTATATTTTGAGTGAGCACACAATAAATTTCATTACTACAGCCTTTTGAGGTATTTTTATGTTATATTAGTTGAGATAAACGATGAATGAAGACCCAGAAATTTTTTTGAGAATTCATTGTTTAAATTGTACGTGAATCGAATTGCTATCAAAAGAGGATAGAATACTAAAGAAATAATCGTCATCATCCTCAATACATTATTCCATGCAATAACAATAGTAATATTACCAATGATCATTATTTCTATCATTATAAACAATGAGAGTAAACTTGTAAATATGAAAAGAGTTTTCGGTTTTCTATCATGTATTTTGGTCGTAGATTAGTCACTTATCTTTTTGTATTGCGTCATTATAACAATCATATCTATTTAAATAGATTTTATTTTAGTTCATTAATTACAATATGGAATCAAGCACTATGCAGATTTAAAATCTTGATAATAAAAGCTAACCTAAGAAAACATTCTCATACGGATTACTCAATCATTATTTACTATTTTCACATCGCCGTAGCATAATGATTACAAACTTCTTGTTAAATACAACCAAAATAGAATATTATAAATATAATATGCAAAGTTAATCATATGTTTGATTAATGATAAAAAAAATTTTGTTAAATTTGAGATGATTGGATGTATTTATTAAACAAATCAGGAAAGCTTCTACATTTTCTAATTGTTTTGGATGTAGACTGTAATAGTTTGTAAAATTCTATCTCGAATAAAAGACATTTCTATTCTATTAACTTTGCATTTTGTTCTCATAACTTACAGAATGGATTTCTTCATTCTATTTTTGAATCAATTTATATTTATTCTTTGATTCTTTATGCTTTTTAGCAGTTTCAATTGCTTATATAAGCAATATATTTTGTACCCAAACTATTGTAATATTATTTATATTTTTCCAAAATTTAGGAATCGTTTGAATTTAGAGTCGTCAGTCAAAGTCAAAAATAAAAAGTCGTAAAAATCATCATATTAAAAATTTCATGTTTGTAGCAACACCATGTGTTTTCACACAATTCAAATCATTTTTATCTACAAAATAAATTAGATAAATTTCAAAATACATCTAAACGACAAAATATAAACAAATATAATATATTCTCATTTATGATATGATATTTATCATACTCATATATTGATATCTCAAGCACAAAAAGTTTTCATATATCATCATAAAAGTGACAGAAGCAATGCATCCAATCTGCCAACAAATTACTGGTGAAGTTTCTGCTGTTGCTTTTCATCCAATTTTGCCGTGGGTTCTCTATGGAACAGAAGATGGACTCATCCGTATAATTGATTACGAAGTTGGCTCGCAAATTGTCGAAATTTCGCAAACTCCGGACCCAATATATTGCATAGAGTTCCACAAGACACAGCCAATCTTCGCTTATGGCACCGAATCGTCAAAAATTCACATATTTAATTACAAAACTTGTTTATTACTTCATACTTTCACTGATAATTTGAATTCAATCAGATCTATCGAATTTCATACAGAATATCCATTCTTAATGAGCACATCAGTCGATGGCACAGTCAGAATATTCAATTGGCAAAATAGACAAATGATTGCAATACTTGAATCAGAAAGTGCTGCAGTTAATGCTGCTAAATTCGCACCAAAATCTCAAATTATCGCTACAGGAAACGACTACGGCTGTTGCAAAGTCTTTGACTTACAAAAAGTTTACAAATCATCCCATTCATCAGAATTTTCTTCTTCTATCTTCAAAACAGAATTTCCAGCAGATCTCATATGGGAAGATGAAGCCCATAGTGGCGCAATTACTTCGATTTCTTGGAATAAAAATGATCAAAATTTTGCTACAACGAGCGCTGATTTCACAGTAAAGATTTGGTCAATAACAGGCAAAACAGTAACAAATGTTGGAACATTTTCTTCAAGTAGTTCTCCGATTCTCACAGGTTTTTATCATTATCCATCTGGCCACTTCGGTTATGCAGCAATCAACGGAACAATCACGTTTATCGATCCATCTACTGGAAAGGTTGTTACCAAGTTCGAAAATCTGACTCTAGGAATCTTATCTGTCGCTGTAAATCAAAAAGCTGCTTTATTAGCAATTGGACACAACAATGGAGTCAGTGTTATGAAGATGTGGAAGGAGAGGCCATATAATGACTATGTAGCAGGTGCAATTGGTTGGTCAACCAAGAAACATCTTTTAATTTATGATACATCTGATAAATCAAAGAAAATCAAAATCTCAGTTCACGAAAATGTTGCTAAAGTCTCATTATCATCAACTAAATCGAGTGCGATCGTTTCTTACAACATCCAAGGCCGTCAAACAGGATTTCTCGAAAAAATCGATTTTGCGAACGCAAAAAGCAGACAGAGATGGATAGGGAACTCAGGAATATGGGTAAACAGAAGTGTTGTCGCCGCATTGTCAACTTCTCGCGATACTCTTCAAATTATCGACACAGTATCTGGAAAAATCAAGAAATTCCCTGTTATTGATGCTCTAGATTTGTTTACCGGCCTTGGAGGCAACATTTACATAGCAACAGAAAAACATTTGATTTTATTCGACGCAATAAAAGGAAAAGAAGTCGCACGCGGCCACATTCCTTTCGCCAAGACAGTCAAGATAGACTCGTCAAAAGAACACATTTGCGCTCACAGCGACACGACAATTTTTTATTCGAACATAGATTTAACAGATATACGCTTTTTCACTGAGAAAACGAAGATAAAGAGCTGCGCTTGGAACGATAGAATCGTGATGTATACTACACGTCATCATTTGAAATTCTTCGATGGCCATATTTCAGGAATAATGTGTTGCTTGAGCGGAATCTTTTATCTTGTTGGTCCAGGAATAGATTCCATGTGGTTCGTCTCGCGCGATGGCACAATGTTCCTCAAGAAATTTAATCCGAAAGAAATGCACGCAATTTCAGCCATATCTAGAGACGAAACATCCAAACTCAAAAGCAAAAATAACTTGGTCGGAAATTTCGTCTTCGATGTCGCTAAAAGAACAGGAAAATACGACGTGGCGATTTTGACGGCTTCAAACGACAAAGACAAGTTCGAAATGGCTATAATGGGCGGCGACACGAACACTGCACTTGAAGCAGCTAAAGAATTAAACGACAAGGAATCATGGAGAAAGCTCGCGAGACTTGCAATGGACACAGGGAAGTTTTCTCTCGCTGAAACATGCTACAAGAAGTCGAGCGACTACGAAAACCTCGCCATGCTTTATCTAGTGACAGGAAGAGCGAATGAACTGAAATCGATGCAATCTAAATCTCCTTTGATCTCTCTTTGGAATAATGACAACGAAACAATCAAAGGAATTCTTGATAATTTCAACGAAAATCTGTTTATATCTGAAGAAGCTTCAAAAATTTCTGTTGATCTCGGAAAAGAAATCAAGGAAGATTGGCCGTTGTGTGGTGTCCAGTACACAACAATTTCTGTCAGCCAAAACATCGAAGAGAACGAAGAAGAAGTCGAAGGATGGGATGATGTCGACGAAATCGAAGAAAACAAGCAGGAAGACAACGAAGAAGGCTGGGATATTAAAATTGACGAGCCAGCGTCAGAGAAAATTGCCGAGTATTCTGTCCCAGTTCGCGGTGAGTCAGTCACGAAGCAGTGGCTCCACCACACGAAGAATGCTGGCGACTTGGCGTCGGCTGGTGATTTCTCTGGTGCTGCCGTCCTGCTTAGAGAGCAGGTCGCTTTGAAGAATTTCGCTGCGATAAGAGAATTCTTACCTTCAGTCTTTGTGTCATCGTGCGCTTATTTAAACACCGGATTTGGAAGCATGCAGATTTTCCTGAAATCGCAGTTTCGCGGCCACGCAGTTCCTCCAACAGTCAATACTTTAGATCTGCTTAGCTCAATCGAGTCCCAAATGATGGCGAACTTCACGAAGGCGAAGATGCAGGATGTGATTGACAAATCGCGAGATATTTTCTTGAATGCGATTTTCGCGAGGGTAGAAACGAAAGAAGAAGAGAAGAAGATTTTTGATTCAATTGAAAATGCCAAGATTTACTGTTTAGTTGCTCTTCTAGAAAACGAACGCAAACTGTGCGAAGATAATCCAGCACGCCAAGTTGAGTTAGCCATGTACATGACTCACATCCCGATGATTCCGATGCACGAGTCTCTTGCTCAGAGGTCTGCACTCAAGAATGCTCTGAAGGTTAAATGCATGGCGTGTGCTGCCTCTGTAGCAGGGAGGATGGTTGACTCTGGAAAAGAGAAACTCGCACAAGTTGCTTCTCAAGCTTTGCAAGTCTGTGGAACTTCGCCTGTTGATGCAATAAAAGTCGACTACAACGAAAGAAATCCATTTGAGATCTGCGCAAAGTCACTGAAGCCAATCTACAGAGGCAAGAAATCTGTTAGATGCCCATTATGCAAAGCATTCTACAACGCGCAATTCGCTGGATCAGTCTGTAGCATCTGTAACTTGTGCGAAGTTGGCGCTGAAGCATCTGGACTTACAATAATTCGTGGAAAATAAAGTGTTTTTTATATATTATATAAATCTGTCTTATTTGTTATGAATAGATAAAACAATCAGTGTAGAATATACGGTGATTTTCAGTAATTTTGGATATTTTATAAAAATATGAAGATTAAAAATATATATTTATGAATCAGTTCTGCTGGATGCGGCAGTCGATTATATAATTTTGATTGCCGCGTGAGAAAACAGAGATGAATGCGTCTGTGTCGTTGTTCTGACAGTCTTCGAATGAACGAACAATCCTGTCGCGAAGAGATTTGTCGTTCAAAGGAAGTGTGATGTTTTGGCGACACATCTTTGTTCTAATTCAATGCCTTATGCAATAAAATATTTGATAACATATCTAGCGAACAATATAGATGTGTCAGACCTTGAATGGAGATTTATATTTCAAATTATTTCTGGATTTGTTTCATTTTTCTAATTACTAATTAAAACACGATTAATTAAATTTTAATGATAGAACAAAATGTTTTATAATGTTAACATTCTATTTTTATTATTAATAAATTCGCTCAAAAAAATGTTTTTAAATGAACTGGTTTTAAAACTGTGTGATATATGTATTTAAACAATATGATATATATTATAGAAGAACACACACATTTCGCAAATTTATCTCATTCTGGGAAAAATCTCTGTGTCAGTTCTCATCCTTAACAAATACAATGAATCACTGAGTTTATAACACGTGTTGAGTATGAGGACTGACAAGAATCTTGTATTTTCAAGATAATCTTCAAAAACTCAAAACTCTTGTTCCGATGTCTGATGCATCAAAAGGTGGCACAAAATACTGAGCATCACCAATTGATGAGTAAGATGTCGAATCATTCCGAATATAATTTGCAAATTGAAGCTCATTCTGAGAAAAATCACTGTGCCAGCTCCCATTCTCAATCATTACAAGAGCATCACTGGCTAATTACACTCGTTGAGACTGAGAGCTGACCAAAATCGTGTTCTTTGATGTATTAAATTTCGATGCACCCCCTGATTAAAATTTTGACGTTTGTAAATTTACAATGACATTTATACCTTGTCACTTATCAAAAATCTGACAATTTGACGTTGTAAAATTTCCCTATTTGACAGCTAATTTTGTTTTCGAAATTCGCAAAAAATCGAGTTGAATCACTTCTATTCTATCATATATTTTCAATCAATTCAAGTATTTCGTTTGCACCAAATATCTTGCAATATTCCAAAGCAGTCAAATGAAGAGAGTCAGTTAATGTTAGATCGCAGCCACTCTGAATTAGAAGTCTTGCAATATCCTTCGCTCCTACTTCAATCGCCTGCATCAAAGGCGTCTTCCTGTCGTCCTTCTGCGCGTTAATATCCACTCCTAGATCAATGAAATATCTTGCGAGCTCGAATCTCTTAAACTGCGCGCAAACAATCAGAGCATTGTCATTAGGTGACATGAGTGAGTGGTTGGGATCAACGCCATGCTGAACAAGAAATACGACCGACTCTCTAATGTCATGTTTGATGCAATAACTTAATAAAAGGAATGGGCTGTCCATCACAGCGCCATTATCAAGCAGCAGCTGCGCCATTTTCAAACTTCCTTTTGCAATGGCGACGCGGAAAGGATGGCTCATCTCATCCGCTGTGAATTTAGCTTTTTCGAAAATCATAGCAGCGATTTCGAACGAGTCATACTGAGAGCAAATCGACAAAACTGAGAAATTTGACACCCGATGCTTCGCCCTTATATCAGCGCCATTATCTATCAGCACCTGGGCAACTTCTTTCGCTCCATAGCGAGCAACACGTAATAAGCATGTTTCTCCCAGATTATTGTATTTTTCCATTTCAATACCCAAATCTATGAAATACTTCGCGCACTTAAAAGCATTGTAGTCCGCGCATTTGTGCAAATGATTGTTTCCATCCCTGTCTATAAGCCCGAAGCTTGAGTGGTATTTATTTACAAGCAGTTTCGCAAGTTCTACCTGATCATATAATATTGAACAGCTCAAAATATTTCTTCCAAATACATCACGAGCGCCAACATCGATAAAACTATAAAGATTGAAAGGCTCGATGAATAACACGTTCTGCGCTATTGTGTACATAAATGCGTCGCAGTAGTTCGGCCCATGTTCCTCTATGATGTACCTGAACAAGTCCACGTTCATGGATTTCTGGCAGATCCACCAGCTGTATTTTAGGTTATAATAGTCGGCGAGATTTTTCGCAATTTCGTTGTGGTGGAACAACATCGCGTTATTCATGCAGTACTGATCGAATTGGCCTAGTCCAACTGCATTCTCGCAAATCTTTATGATCTCCTGGTTACAAGTAATGAAGGCGTCTGCCATTGTATCCTTCGAAATAACTGCGTCATTGGCGACTAAAAACTTGAAGATTTTTATTGCGCCGTATTTTGCTGCGTGTGATGCACAAGTCACGTCGTCGAACGTTGTTTCTATGTCGAATATGAAGCCTTGAATGAAGTTCTCTATGTCATCGTGAAGTATATAATACAGAATTGAGTCTTTTGGATAAACTTGAATAATTTGTTCGATTGTACAGTTTGAATATACGTTGAATTTAAGGTATTGGTTGTATCTTTTTGAAATATATGCACCAACAATGCCACTATCGTCGAAAATGTATTGATCTAAAACTGGATTTGTTGTTTGATAGATAAGATCAACTAGATCGAAGTATAATCGTATATTTTCCTTTCTTCGTATCAGTATGATATCTATTATGCGAAATAAATGAGTAGCTGGCCAATTGTAATCTTGAATTAGCTGCAAAATGAAATACTTGCAGTCATCCATGTTACTCTCGCATAGATTGTACATACTATGCGAGAATTTTGAAAATCTTTGGAATTTTTCTTCATCAAAAACATAGGACATCTTACAGCAAAAATAAACTTTTTGCACTGAATATATAATAATATATTAATACAATAATCGATTTTCTCTTGAAAAATTAGCTCAAAAACCAAAATTTAAATTCGTTAATAATAAAAATTTAAATTTTTATTGATCAAACTCTAAATCATCCACCATTATCTCTATCTGAATGTATATTAATGTATGCTTTCATTAAAATTATCAATTTAAATATTTTGATTACATCAAATTTTCAAATCAAAATTATTGATAATAAAAAGCATGGAATATTTCTTTACATGGCTGATATGTTATATAATTTAAGCTTAGAAAGTCGTAAAAACAAAAATAAATTTAAAAATGAGAATAATTATTGTAATATTCAAAATTAAGCATGTTTACTCGTTAAATTATTATATTAAAATTCAACTACAGCTCTGTCTGTGGCCATGAATGCATTTGGAATTCTATCCTGGATGAATTTGATATTGTCTTCCTTTCCACCTTTTGGACGATGGTGGATAGTATAGAGCTTCTTAGGCTTGACTTCGTTGTAGATTTGAACAATCATTTCTGGACAAGTGTGTCCATCAGAGATTGACTTCTGTGGATCGCCAGCAGTTGAGTAGCACTCGTGCAATAAGAGGTCCAAGTTATGAAGATATGAAAGATAAGATTTTTCAGGAACAAAAAATGTGTCAGTAACGTAAGCCATTGCTTTATCCTTATACTCCAGTCTATATCCAAAGTTTGGAGATGTGTGGTTAAGCTCGAAAGCGGAAACTTTAACACCATTATCTAAGATCGTTGGTTTGTCAACGCTGATTGGCTCCATAGTGAACGGAATTGGAGCTCCACCGCAAAATGGCTGCTCAAATAATATCGGAAGCTTATCAATGATCTCTTTGCGAGTATGTAAAACTAATTTCTTGCATTTATCGCCTACAATGTAGTTGGACATTCTCAATCCTTCGCAGTGATCTAAGTGTGCATGTGTGAGGAAAATGTGAACAACTTCTGTCTCAACATATTCTGGAGCACGCCAAATACCGTTTCCGGCATCAAAAATGACGCCTAATTCCGGTATGAAATAGCATGGTGTATGTGTATCATCGGTGGAATAGTATCCTCCACTGCCAAGAATTACGAGTTTCATCGTATTGATTTGTTTATCATGATAATCGTCAATTTGACGATGTCAAAAATAATAATGATCGTGATTTTGTCAATGTAAATTATTTACGTGTCAGAGATAGAAAAAAGAATGAAAAAATGAATGATGATCAATGATAGCAATGTGATAACAAATAATATATGAATAAATAGATATTATTGATGCATAAAAATTGGTTAGATGTGGATAATTCCCTGCCTATGATTGATGATGCGAATGAGGAGTTCAATAAACTGTCAAAAAAGTAGATTTTTGTGCATTCAAATTAAATTTTTATTAATATTTCGTCAAAGCTTCGTGGCAAAATGGATACTGCGTCTCCCTTCTAAGGAGAAGACTGTGGGTTCGAGTCCCACCGGAGCTGAAATATTTTTCCATTTTTATTATTTTCGAGTTTTTACAACCATCTGACAATTGTTCGCTAATATAATGCTTTAATCCTTCGTGCATATGTATCATGGCATGCTGTAGTATCATTCGTTCAAGCATATCTTTATTATTTTAGAAAATAGATATGCAAACGAACTGTTTCGTGTTTCCAGACCTTTATTGATCTTAGAACTCACATATATGCTTCAGGGTAACTATAATACGATGGAACTTCAGCTAAATCCGCAAATCTGCTCGACCACATTTTATTTAGTGGCTGAACGAGCGAAATAATCGACGGAAACATGATATCACAACCAAAGAAAGCCCTTCAATGCAATAAGAAAAGCATGACGTAACCCCTCACAAAAAACGTAGATTTCTCCTTCACAAAAAATAACCGTTCAAATTGAACTAAAATTTCGGTTAGACCATTCAAACCATTTCCAAATTTTTTCTTTAAAAGAAATCATATTTCAAAATGCATTCCGGTCGTCCACACTATCACGTTAAGGCTAAGTTCGTCCACTTCACTGATATCAAGACAGGCAGGGGCGAGTTTTTCGAGCTTGATGACAAGGGTGCCTTAATCAAGAAGGGTAATGGAAAGATTGAGCCAGTTCGTACAATCCAGTACCAGATCAACACTGGTGCTCCACCACCACCAAAGGTGTTAATCGAGAACAAGAAGCAGGAGGAACCTTCCGAGATCACATTCGTTCCTGTTTGCTTCGATGAGTTTGATTCATTTGAGGCGGAAGATCTCCATTTTATTGACTCAACACCTCTAGATTTTGTTGTTTTTTAACTAAAGTTTATTATGTTTATGAAAAATGAGTTCGATCTAGATTATTTGCAATGAATCAATGAACTTAACTCGTGCCAAGTTGCTTTATGGACTTAGTTATGGCTGATATTATAATCAAAATGATTTTTCAAATCAAATTTTCGCAATTTCATTCGAATTTATATGATTATAATTGCATTACTCACTCGAAATATGTGTTCTCTATCTATTATGTTTCTATTCTGTTGATAAATTTTTCAATTAAAATTCCATAATAAAAAACAGTTTATTTTTGTAATATACAATAACAACAATTATAATTTCAAACAGAAATAATGCAGTCCACACCACATATAAGCGACGTATTCACTAGGAACTTGAGTGAGAAGCATTGACATATCAAAGTCGTCATCCTTCATGAATATATCCCAAGCGCAGCATACACTCTCATATGCATCATCCCAAAATCTGAAATGATTGACAATAAAATTAAAGTATATATCTCGCTCGCTATAATCGGCATAGTACATTGTTTGTTTTCCTGCTCGTAGCATTTCGTTGAATTTATTTTGTTTGATGAGTTGAATTTGCTCTTGTTTTGTTAATCTTCTCCAAGTTGTGACTTTATTGATATTTGGAGATATTGATGACTTCCTTTGATCATTTCCGACAAAATCTGAAAGACTTCTAACAGATCCGCTCGATCTTCTTCTTTTTCCACTTGCTGACTTTTGAGGTGACGCTGAAGGAGGCGATTCTTTTGCCACAACTGATCTGGATTGAGTAGGTGTCGAAACATCTCTTGGAGGCGATTCTGGCTGTTTGAATAAATCAAAGTCAAATTCGAAATCGAATTTATGTCCTTTAAAGATGAGTATGATTTCTTTTAGCTTCATTCTCGGTTTTCTCTGGTCCTTTCCCCATAAAGAATATGATGGAGGTTCAGACATTAGTTTTGTTGCGATTTCTAGCGATGTTTCTATTTGCTTGGCTGATATTAACACATTATGAAGACAGCAGAATGCGCCAATTGCAAGAAGAAGTAATAATGTATCTTGTGGGCAATCTACAGCGGCAAAGTATAAATAAACAAGCTCTTCATAATTGTGTCCGTACTTTAAGAATACCTTGCTGAATTTTATGATGTTATTGACAACATGTGAGAATTTTTCACGCCCAGTAGATAATTTATAAAGCGCTTCAGCCAAAGATTGCAGATGCATTCTTATCTCAGTCTCTGGCATAAGCATATCATTAAATATCTCTTCCTGAATCGACTCATTTGAAACAGGCTCATATGTTTGTGGCGGCGAACCCGTTTTATACGGCGTAATCATCGGCAATCGTCCATTCGGCGTTCTCAATAGGGCAGGAGACTTTGGGATAACACTGGCGGCTTTCAAAGGAGTCCTGGACGGAGTTAACATCATGAAAAATCTATATAAAATTTGCATCGAAAAATTTTTTGACAAAACGACAAAAACTAGCTAATGGTCTTTTTTAGATAAAGTTTTCATTGCTCAATTTAAACGTCTGAAATTTGATTTGTCACTTTTACTTCATTTGTTAATTTTTACGATGTCACTTTTACTTCCCTTTCCTTATCAGGTCAATTTTTTTCAAACGCCAAAAATCATAAAACATATATAGACCCATTATTATTATAATAATGCTATACGCCAAATCTCAGCCAAAAACAATTTTTATATTAAAAAGATCTACATCTTTTGGACCTTTAATGTATTGTAAAATATTGGTTTACTTGACCGCAATTGAAAATGATAAAGCAAAATGGCTTAATTCAATATTATATTGAATTTTGAATATATTTTTTTAAATTTTTAAATTTAAGCGGTAGTTTGTGGGTCAGAAAGATGCTCCATGACATGTCCTGATGTAGCATCTTGGTCTTCATTTTTCTCGCAAAATAGAGCACATGAAAAAACAATCAAGACAAAGCTTAGTACAGAGACTGCAACACAAAATCCGATATGCCAGTCTTTGATAGATTTGTAATTGTGGAATATTTGTGGTTTGCAGATAGGCACTTTATTTTCGCGCCATGCTTGCTTATAACTAGTATCATTGTAAGTGGCGCAGCGTAGTCTATCCTTGGCTGTTAGGTTGTCATATCCGCAGCATATGTATGTTTTTTCAAAAGATTTGACATCCATTGATTCACTGCTTATTGGGTCTTCATTAACTTTGGTCCAGTATTTATTGGCCTTCAAGAGTACATCTGTACAACTGAAAACAATCAAACCGACGGCAAATGAACATACTGCTATTGAGAAGAATACGAGAGTCCAAATGTAGCAGTTTTTCTTGATGCAGCAAATAAGAAATGTTGTAATGAATAGTATTCCGACAAGAACAACATCAGTAATTGACAACGCCATGATGCCTGTCCAATTATAAAAGTCTTCGTACGGAATGCCTGTGGTGACTTCCCTACGGAGAGGTAAGATGCAACCCACCACGCAAAAAGCTGTCAGTATAAAAGATATAACGAAAATTGCAATTCTTATTTTGCACTTCATTTTGTAAAAATGTCAATCACACCGGGATTTATATATGTCTGGATTAGTTAATTCAAACAAAAGAAAAGAAACTTATCCGATATCGGCATAATTGCTTTGAATATATTCTAACCTTATTGTTTCATATTTTAACCTTATTATTTGTTACGTTCTAAAATGATTATTTGTCACTTTTCAGTTAAATAAAAGGAGATATTCCACTTTTTATACAATTATAGCATTGTAAAGTGTTCAAAAATGAAAAGTGCGGGTAGAATACTATCATGTTTACTAGGTTAGTTCAGTTCTAATCACCTACGCTGATAGGCGTCGAACTTTAAAGTTAAGTGGTGATATTTTGACATTTGTCAGATACACGGTAATTTGACATGTAAATACTGTGCTTTGTCGTGTAAAGTGAAATTCAATAAATAACATTGTCACTTTTAGAGATAATATGTCACTTTTATATTAATTTCTTTGTCACTTTTATTTAAAAAAATGAGTAGCTCTCTTACATCGATGATTTCTCAAGCAGAATTGCTTGCATCGAAAATGGAGCAAGTTATCCAAGAAATGGAATCTAAAATGCAAAATAACTCAATTTCAGGCAGCGATCTCACTTCAATAAATGAATCTAATCTTCGCGCTTTAGAAAAATCAATCATGGAGATGTCAAAGGCATGCATATCGAAGACAGACAATATTTCTCAAACTCTTTCGAATTTGGAGAGTGATATCAGAGCAGTCGACGGTCTGATGCTCGGAGCTAAAGGAAAAGTAGGTGCTTCTATTCTCAAGGACTACGTAAAACGCCAGAAAATACCAGATGCGATTCTTAATGCGGAAAATTCCGATGATGAGCACGAGCCAAACATTTGCTATGAACCACACGTAGAAAGCCCAGAAGTTGGCGAGAACATTAATTTTGATGTTTATAAGAACTTTGGAATTCCTTTCGATGATCCAAAACCAGAAGAATACTTTGATGTTCCTTTAATCAGGAAGGATGCTTCTCCATATTACGAATTGCACTGGGATTATTTCCAGAAACCGAAGACAAAATAAGCCAATATAAATTTTTTTATTTGGCTGCGTTTGTATTTGTAAATTATATATTTATTCATTATGCTCTTAATTTATTTTAACAAATCATAATATCAAAGGAAAAATATTTCATCAATGTGAAAAATACGAAATTGTTCAATATTTCTATTATTATATTATTATTTTTACAGTCAATATATGAATTCACTGTATTATTAGTGCAATAAGCAATGTATTTTGAAAAATATTTTTGATGCAATTCAAAAACATGAAATTGTTCTATTGTACAACTAAAACATAAGTTTATTTATTACAAATATATGAATTAACTGTGTAAAATATCCGATATCAATAAACAAAAAATAAATTTGAAAATATTCATTATTAAACAAATATTTTCTACTCTTTCTTTGGTCTGGTTTTGAATGTTGCTGATTCTGATTTCATCATCTTAGGACTGTCCAAATTAAACATCTTAGATGCTGAAACTGATCTTTGATGTTTAGGAGTCAGTGTTGGACCTTCGCGGAACGGCATCTTAGCTATGATTTTCTCTCCCATTTCCCTGGAAAGGACAACAACTTCGTGCTGTGAATGCGTAGACATAAAAATCGAATAAACTTCGATAAAATCGATATTTGCGCGTGGTCCGAATATGATATTAATGATTTGCTTGTAGAATACATTTTTCTCAAACATTTCGAAGGCATCGAAGCCATTTGGAACAATTGTACCGCTTGATTTTCTAAATAAAATATTATAACAAAAATCAAAATATGAATCATTCCACAGCAATGTTGTAATACCTCTTGGAATCGCTTCAAATGATCTTTTGAACAAATTTTTGAATAAATTATCAACAATATTATGAGTTCTTTCATTTTTCGCTTGATTTACTTCAAATGTCTCTCCTGTCGATCTATTTACAACCATGAAGCCAACAACATCAGGCGGCAAAGGAAAAGCAAAAGGAGTGATTTTAACGATCATATCACTAACTGCTGCTGAAACAAGGCCGAGAATATTCATCGCAAAATCTCTCTTTTCGTATTCTGTTGGATTTAAAGTGATAAACAATGATGAAAATGAAGAATTCAGGCCTAATCTAACTGCAGCGATTGAGCATCTCTGTAATTTTCCATTTACTTTAAGGAAACCTGCTCTATAGTGGACAGGAGAAGGTTCTGAGTTAGTAACATAGTTAACTTCGATAAGATTTCTATCTGGATTTCCTTTTTCTGGAAATTCAACCTGATGGAATATTGAAAGCATCAGCATATCGAAGCAATCTAATGTACTGTTAATATCTTTCGAAAATCTTCCGATAATTTCATTTTCATTAAAAATTATGCACTCAACAAATTCCAAAGCAGCTGGAATTCCGCTGGGTGGTAGTTTTCTTACGAGAAATTGGCAATTCTTGAAGTAACCATGAGAGTGAGGAATAATTCCTGCTAAATATCTTGGATTCGAGTTAATAAGATCTAAAAATGCTGACACATAATTTGTATATACCGTTTGGTAGCTAAGACTTATGTTGTCAAGCATGTAATTTTGGAAATCTTGTCCAAATAAAAATATTGCGATGTTTTTAAGACTGTTTGCTATGTACTGCATTAATCTTTTCGATAAATTAGTTGCTTGTACGATGAAATAAATTTGATTATACTGCGAAATAGTGAAATTTATATCTCCAACTTGAAAAAATTCGATGTTTTTGTCGAAATTCGTGCGCTTTATGAATGACACGGTGTTTTTGATGGTCTGCATTTCGTCATTATCTGATATTGGATAAAAAGTAGAAATATCTGACCCAACGAAAAAATTCAACATTAAAAAAAAAATGATTTCAAAACACATTTATTTATTACACATTATAAATAAAAAAAACAAACAAAGTCAATCGTTATAGATCAAATCTGGATTTGATAATTGATATAAAGGAGAGCTTCTTATTCTGCCTGGTGTTGGTCCGAAACCGCGTGCCAGATAGTCCGGAGGCACTAATGGTTCGCCAGGCATGATCTGTTTACAACTTATATCTTTCATATCGATAATAAGCGGTAGATCGTTCTTGTAAGGTGGTGGAGGGTTTTGCACTCTATCATTAGCACTTGCAATCAATGGATGCTGTGTTAATTCTTTCATAGAAATGCGCTGAATTGGATCTTTGTTTAACATGAGTTTTATGAGATCAGATATCTCTGGTGAAGTACCTTCAGGAATAACAAGTGGTGTTGTCTTGATTAAATGGACAATTTCGTATAAGTTTTCGCCAACCCATGGAATTTTGCTGAAAAGTAACTGATAGAAAGTAACTCCGAGTGCCCAAACATCTTCTTTGATGGGGCCTTCGCTGTAGACTTCAGCTTCACTTTCAGAATCAAAATCTTCGTCCTCATAATCATCCAAAACTTCTGGAGCCTGATAAGCTGGCGAGCCAACAACCATAGCTGCGCTTTGGAATCTGTGACCTATTCCGAAGTCAGAAAGTAAGATTCTTCCATCAGAGCACAATAAAATATTTGATGGTTTAATATCCTGATGCACGATACCCATACTATGCATGTATGTCAATGCCCCAGCCACTTGCTTGATGATTGACAAAATATCTTCGAATTTGTATGGGCTCGGGGAACCATCCATTTTATCTTCTAAGCATCCGCAGTCTGCGTATTCCATAATCATGTACACGTATGGTTTTTCGAGAGATTGGTAAACAGAGTATAGTTTAAGAATGTTATTGTGATTAAATGTTTGCAGCATTCGGATCTCTCTTTCGAGTTGGCCGACTCCATTCACCATGTGATTTAGGTCTTTGTAGCTTGCACGCTTTACCGCATAGAATTTCTGTGTTTCTCTCTCGTAACCGAGATATACTCTACCGAAGCTTCCATGACCGATTGTTTTGAGTATTTCGATATTTCCCACTTTCTTAATTGTCTTGATATCGATGTTTGATGAGCTGTTGAAGTGCGTAATCTTCATAGAACCTACGCGCTTAGCAGCATTCATTTTTTTTTTGTATTAGGGCGCGGTCTGACAAAATTTTTGAATTTTGTAAAAAATTGATCTTATTTATTATCTCTATCTTTCAGTATATCCATTTTTGCAATAAAAATCGAAATTGAAACAAAATTGTCTTGAAAAACATATTTTATTCATTTTTACAATCTTTATGTTTAGATACTGCTATTTTTTAAATAAAAATTGAAATTAAAAAAATTGTCTTTTTATCTATTTTTTGTGCATTTTATTATCTATATATTTAGATGTATCTATTTTTGTAGTAAAAAACGATATTGAAATAAAATTGTCTTGAAAAGAATTTTTTCGTATGTTCATTTGTGTGAAAATAATTTATGTGATTTTTTGAGAAAATTGTATCGATTTTTGTCACGTTTTTCGACATAAAATTGATACAATTTTTCGATTAAATCTCAAGGGCATCATATACCTGCACGTTCTATAATATTACTTCTCATATCTACTATGATCGTTTTATAATCTCGCTTTGATGTAAATAGGAAATTAATATTAATCATATATTTTATCTGATTATTAATCTCATATTTGGTATTTAGAATAGCATAAGTGACCTAAATTTAATGTTTGAAGAGCAAGGTTATTGAATGATCGTAATTTGGCACATTATTTTGTTGACCAAAAAAAATCTCAGCAACTATCCATTATCACATTAGATTCCCATATTATATCCAATACATATTTATATTTGAATATGCTTGAAGTCATTCTTTGAGTTTATCCAAACGAATATCAATTTTAGTGATTATTGCATAAATTCTAAAGTATAACCTGTTGATGATAATATATAGAATATGCATAATCAAATCTAATTATCAGGATAATGCAATTCCTATAATAACCGAATCAATTTTGAAAATTTATGCCAATTCTATATTATAATGAACTAATCATATGAAATAGTGAAGATAATAAAGTTATTAGATATGTTAATGTGCCTGGTGCTGTAACTTGATATTACAAATGAAATATGAAGAAAACATTTATAATTTACATGACAGAAATTGACATGTAAAATTCAAGAAAAATAAAATATACCCCCTGTTTATTTTTTGCAAACCCAAAAAATGTGCAAAAAATGAAAAAAAGTAATCCTCAGCATAAAGCAATCGAAAAAAGTCTATCAAAGTCTTTCTCGATTCACTCTGTGAGTGATGTTGAGCTCTCCGACTATAAACCACCGCAAACATTCACGATTAACAAACCCAAATCGTTCAGACACACAGATGGTTCTATGCATCTCGAGTGGAAACATCGTCCATCGAAAGCCCTCGTCGTAGAAAAGATAAATTCGCCAGAGTCAAGACAATATTTAATCGAAGTTGTTCAATATTTGCATTTCGAGAAGAAAATTGTTCCTTACATTGAGCCATACGTCGCCAAAGAGTTGACAGGGTTCAAGTTTACCGAGACATTTGAAGATGTCAACAATACACCAATAGATTTCGTTCTAGTTTTTGGAGGAGACGGAACTTTACTACACGTTGCCTCTCTGTTCCCAGAATACGCGCCACCAATTGTACCATTCGCAATTGACCAGCAGGGCTTCCTTACTCCATTCTGCGCTGTTGATTATAAAAATTGTTTGGAATTGCTTCTTAGAGGCTCGTTCTATGTCACACTGAGAACTCGTCTCTACTGTGATATCATCAGGAACGGCAAAAAGGAAGAAGTCTATCAGGCACTTAATGATATTGTTATTGCACCATCAGAAACAGGAAAAGTCTGCGCATTGAACTGCTACATCGATGATGAATTGTTCTCAACGTTGTATGGCGATGGACTCATTATTTCGACGTCTACTGGATCTACAGCTTATAATCTGAGCGCTGGCGGTGCTGTCGTTAATCCTTCAATTGCTGCTATCCTTTGGACACCAATTTGCTCACATGCACTGAGCGCGCATCCAATTATATTGCCGGACTGCGTTTATATTGATATTTGTATAGATCCGGCTTCAAGAACAGAAAAACCATATAATGTTGCAGTAGACTCAAAGCGAGCACAAATATTAAAGGGCGATTTCATTGGAATCCATCAGAGTCCTTTCCCAATTCCAACTGTTTGTGCATCTGAGCCTATGAACTATTGGCTGCAGTCTCTTACTAATATTCTCGAATATAATGAGCCAATGGATGTAGAAGAATGAACATGTATTGTATTTTTTTATCTGTATATATTTGTATAATTTTATTACTTTTATAAATAGATTAATTTAGTATATAATCATAATCAATAAACCTTTTTCTATCTATTGTTTATAATGAAAGTTAATAAAATCAAATTATATAAATCGCGATGATTAATAAATGATAATTTTGATTTGTTAAGCTGTTTGTTTTGTTTAAAAATGTCTATTATGAATATATACATTGATCAAAGTAACTGAAAAGGCTTTTTACATATATAAAATACAAACATTGTTTTATTAACTTGAATACAAACACGTAAATGTTGAGTGTGCCACTTAAGCTATATAGCAGCACTTAGATTTGGAAATCTCGTTTTTATCTCCTTCTTTCGAAATTTCGTTTTCTTGGGGCGGAGGTTCATTTGTCGGCATTTTGATTTGTCCACTAACAATTGGCACGAATCCTTTGTCGGATTCCGTATCACTCATTGGTTCAATCGTATCTGCTGGATTTTGCTTTGGTTTTTGTTCGTTTTCATCATTATTTGCTTCCAATTCCAGATCGTTTTGTGGTTCAGGAACACTTTCTTCTTCAACAGGTTCAACTGGTTCATCTTCAATCTTCAATCTTTCTTCAGTCGACATTGTTAGAATAAAAAATCGTTATTTTTATATCAATTACATGATAATGTTTATGAATCACAAGTCATTTTATTTCATTTCCGAAAATCTCTTGACATGTAAATTTTATATTTGTCAAAAAAAGTATCGCAACTCTTGGAAGCTACAATATAACTAACATCGAAATAGCCTAATAATTTCATAATAAACCAAAGCACAATAATGGAAATCAAAATATGCAACAATATTAAATCATTTGAAAATCACATAATGCAGTGCTATATTATCTACTCTGACATTATGAAGAATGATGATCACTTAAAACTTGAACCTAGTAATTGATAATCATAGATTGATTTCTTATGATTTATTTTGATTTTTGTAAGATCTTTTTTAATTCTTTTATTAGTAATAGCATTGATATATTGTTATCTAATATATAATATCATAAGATCGTAATTTTATCGTCTGAATATGTCTGAGAATTGATAAAACAGAGTACGTGAAATTGAGCAAAAATCATAATGTTTATATTAGAACAGAACAAGAAACCGGAAACTCAGCAAGAAAAGCCGAAATTCATTAACACTGACAATACAATTGCCGCCTGTGACTGGGTGAACGAATTTGCTAATACAAGTAACTGGATTACGATTATTGACTCTACTTATCTCAATGATGATTTCAATTTTCACGGATTAAAGAAATTAGTTAGTAATTACGATGTTCTCGTTAAATACTTGAGAGGTAAGTCTGTTGATCTACCAGCAGATACGCCTCTAGAAGCTTTAAATCATGATCTTGAAATTTTATATATCAACTTACACCAAAGATATCTGCTATCAGAACGTGGATGTAGGCGTGTTGATCCAAAATACACTGCAGGGGTTTACGGAAAATGTCCTCGTGTTGAATGCGATAATTGCGATCTGCTTCCAATTGGATTTTCTCATATCCCAGGTGTATCTCAGGCAAAGGCATTCTGTCCTAAATGTCAAGAAGTATATGAAACGAAAGAAAATGTAGATGGTGCATTATTTGGTCCATATTTCCCACATTGTTTCCTTTGTTTTAATAGCTCTCGTCGTGTACTAACTGGTTGTCCTAAGCCAGAACTCAAATTCATGGGAATGGTTTATGAGGGTTACAAGGATATGGAGCTAGAGGCATGATCACACTATTTTTTATATGTCAATTTATGTTTGCAATAGAGTAGATAGACTGTAATGTATTTAAAGTTTACAAGAAAAAATATTTTATTCTAATATTTTATCTTGCTGTCTTATCTAGCTGGAGAAATATATTTCTTTCATATGGTATTCATTGTTTGGAATCAAAATTTATATTAGTGATCAAAAATCAATTTCATTCAAAAAATATACCGCAGAGACCAAAATGCACTGAAAGAGAGTACCTTCAATATTCATAATAACCTCAAGCCAGAAAAGCTCACATGCAAAAAATCAAATTTAAGATTTTCACCCCAAACTTAAAACTGTTACGAAATCAATTAACAGAATAGAGAGTCATAGGTCTAGTATTATATGATAACACACGAATAATAACTATGTGTCAATTTGAAATCTCAAACTATTAAATTTCACGATAATTGAATTCTCCCAAATGGAATTACAGTTTTCTTTCTTCTATTAACCGAGGATCATGGAAGAAAATAGAAAAACTATAGAAAGTGAAAAAAAAAGTGATGACTTGTTTCTGCGTAATCCAATTGTTTAACTAAATTATGGTCAAATAATGTTGCAGTGTTGTTATTTCATGACAGTTTCATGGCTGACAGCAATTTTTAATTAATATTTTGACGTAAAACGATATTCACAAATTAATTTTCTCGACTTCAAAATTTTTTATTCGATTTTCAATTATAATTGCGATTAAAATATAGCTTATGCATAAACGGAATATTTAGAATTATAAAATCGAAATTATAAAATAAACATAACAGCAAGAGTTCCTCCCCATCATGGTGCAAAAAACAAACAACCAATAATTGAATTGTATACAATTGTTAGCAACACAAAATTTGAATGTTGATATCAATTATTTGCAAATAATTTAGACAATAAAAAAGCCTATTGATGGACGTAGAATATGGGTAACGAATTACTTCTATTCTATCACTGAAATGAAAAATTTTTCAGCAGATAAATTTCATGTTTATTGAAAAATATTAGTGATAAATTCTATTAGGTTATACTTATGCATTCATTTTGGTTTTATTTATTGTAATTCTTTAACACTTTTTTTCATTAAAATATTTTTGTGAAATGAAAGCACGTGACAGTGATAGTAACTGTAGAAGGTATTTCCCAACTGCTGTTGAGCAGTTCATTCTAATACAGCATATGGGCAAGTATTTCTCATATCCAGAGAGATCTCCTGATAGAAATAAAGTTGCAGAAGAGGTTGCATCGATTTTAAACCCAATATCAGGGCATTGGACACATCGCTCAGTGAGGCTGTGGTTTAATAACAATCGGAATTCGTCATTTTGCCTTAATAGTCAGGTATCTAAAGCCTCGTCTTATCATGTTAATTCCACTCAAAACCGAACCATGAGTCAGATTGATAGCAAAAACCTTCATACTTGGAATGAAGGCTCTTCAGATTCAGACAGCAGTATCTCAAAAATTCCATCAATCAAAGATATTGACGCCATGCTGCCCCATGGACTTTCTGCATTCCCTACAGGCATGATGCCATTTCATCAATTGATGAATGTCGAGCCTGTCCATTAATTCATTTCAAAACTGCAAAATCTTAGTATTATTGACTTCATTTGATTATAGTATCGTAAATGTTGTGTTTAGCGCGTTTTTTTATAAAAGTTTATTTACCGAATAGAAGAAAAAGAACGTTATGGTTTAAAACAATGATTTTCGAAGTAGTCTTATATTCATGTCCTAATTACAAATATATAGTTTTCCAGCTTCAAAACTATGAAATCTTTTTGACGAAATTCAATTTAACCGTCAATATCTTTGAATGCAAATCTCTGGCAGTTTGTACAGAATTTTTTTGTGAATGGACGAATTAGCATATTAATAATAACAATTATGCAAATAGAAATTTAATAAAATTGATTTTGAGTTCATCGAAAATTTATTTTGAGAACTGTTTTTTATTTTTCGATTGAAGTTGCGAAATGACACTATCTTAATGGGTTCGAATTTTACGTTAAATTTAATTAATATTAATATTCAAAATTACGAACGAGTTTAAATTTATACAGCAAAGCATATACTAATAAATAATCATATTGTTATTTATTCAAAAGTTTCAAAAGATTAAATTAACATTTAATTAATTCGATAAAATGTTTTTTTGTTCAATTTTCATTCAATATTTTATTGAACAATTACTTGTTACTAATAATTATATGTAAAAATCTGTCTTTTTATTTATTGTCACATTATTGTTTCTTCTTGTTTCACGATATTCATTGCTAAAGATAATTTTTCTGACAAATTTCGTTGACATTTTTGATATCTTGTCATGCTTAATCTACTATTATTGATATTCATTAATATTCCTTTTTGGAAATTTTTTGGAAAAACCGTTAAATTCAAATTTGAACCCAAAATTTCAGTATTTTCTTATATATTATTTGTCCTATCATACTATTTTCAATTAAAATCAATTTAATAGATTTTGATTATAATTAATTGCGATTTTATTCACATCTACAAATGATATATCTAATTATTTGAACAATCAAATTTACGTTCATCACCGTCTTTATCAATTTAATTTTTCAGACTCGTAATCGTGTATTTATAATACAAACAACTCTATTTACCATATTCTTTAATAAAACGCGAAATTAATTATCCTTGCAAAATTTTGCCCATCAATATCAATTTTCAAGACCATTCATGTTTCAAATTTGATTTGTTATCTTTTTATATAGCTGTTCGCGTTAATTGCCTTGATTTTCGTTTATAATTTGAAAAACCTAAACAATATAAACAATGTTTGCCACATTTACCTTTAAAATCTTTTATTCTACCTACTAATGTATTGAACTATATCTTTAAAATTGTCTAATCGATTTATCAGAATTGGGGAATATCAAAAAGGACTAATTTATTATTTTTACATAACTGTATCGTATTTAAATACTTTGGTTGATTCTATTTCTAGTGTAATTTTTACCTAATTACGATTCTCTTCCGTAAATTAATTGACAATATACTTGTATGCATTTCGAACCTATATAAGTAATGTTATCTATTTTTAAAACACTTTTACAGCTATTGTTAACTACAAAAACGTTATTCAAGACATAAATTTGGATCGAATATAATGATATTCTCAAACTGTTCAATCATCATTTGAACTCACGTATTTCCCTAATTTTAATCATATTATCCAATTTCCCTCTATTAATTGTAGAACAATTGAAAGTTTCCGAGAATAACTTATACAAGTTTGGTATTTTTCACAGATAACTATACATAATAGAGTTATATCATGGCAAATCACATTCATAGTTCAGCAATTTATAAGCAATTCATTGATTGATAAATATAAATATCATTTGGTTCAACAGATATGTCTAAAACTCAGTGTGTAATATAAGCTATTCCGAGATATCTTGAATTTTACCAGTTATATGGCTCTTGCTATGTCGATATTGATACCTATTCATTCGTCCTAAAATATTTTTTTTTTTTGACAAAATCATTGATTTGAGTTTTGGTGAAAATCTTTAATTTTTAGTTATTCTGGATAGAGAACCATGCATTAATACACCTATAGAATATATCAATAACTGTGCGCAAATGTGATTACGGACACAACTATAAATCCGCTGATGTTTCTTGATGTTTTTCATTTTCACAAAATTAAGCGTGAAATAGATAAGTTTCATCAAAGATTAACAAAAAAATTAGTAGTCTCTTAGTAGTTATTGTTTTGAATACTGCAAGAACGCACTTTTTATGCCATCATTCAACATCAAAATAACGTAGAAAATTAAAACTTTGTATTGGCTCGCACTTAACGTCCAGAATGAAGATAAAGCATCATGTTACATTGTATGTCATGTATATAATGCTAATTGGCGATTTCGCGGGAAAATTTAGTCGTCGACACTGGATTGGACGAGTAAATGGGCGGGCAATGAAAACTACATTTGGATTCTACTATTTGAAAGGTCTATTAATATGGATTTCATTTGCAATATGCATGATTTTGATAAAATTTAATAATTAAATTATTCATCATTTTACAGACTTCGATTAATTGGTGAAATTTCTTAATAGACCTATAATTATTATATACAAATGTTCGAAAGCCAGAGAAATTGGAATTAAAAATATCAAAATAATATATCATCTGTCAAGTTAAACATAGTATCTTGAACAACTTTATTCGTTGGAATAGTATAAGAATAAGATATAAACTATGAGCAAACATAGTTAGATATCAATTATATGGTTGAGTGAACGAGACAGAGCGAAAAATGCTGTGACACATCTTCATATCTTGTACTCTTCTATGAACGGGAGGGGTTCTTGGACCGTAATGCTTTTGTATTTCCAATTTGTATAACCTTTTGGCTTTCTTGAGATTGGAAAGGTCCAATGTGCCGTCGACTTCCATCGGCGTGTATCCACCCCTGCACAGACACTCAAATTTTTTGAAAAATGCGCTGTATCCTCCTTCGATAAGATATACATGTTCATAAGTCAATCTTGGATAATTCATCTTGTTATGATTCCTGTCGATATCTCTAAATATGGAAGCCCATGTTGGGCCTCTCTTTGTTGAAAATTCGCAGTGAAACAATAAGCAAACATTTATCTGTTTGTATTTGTTATACAATTCCTGCAGCCTTTCATAGGTCACCACATTTTCTGCATGACGTATATGACCGCCTGCGAATTCGTATTTGTATCGACAATCAATGACAAGAATTTGATCGAAAAACATCCTGTAATTGCCTTTAATTATGCTTGCTGCCACCTCTGGGGTGACAGAAGGGATGACATACGTGTTTGACGATATAGGAATCGGACCTTCCTGTTTAGAATTTTGTTTGATATCGGATGAGAGATCATCCATATCAAAATTAGGTACAGGTATGTCGTTGATTAATGGCGTCGACTGTGACCTCGGAGGCTCCAGAAACTCGGGAGAGCTCAGCTCAGTCATTGTCGAATAAGGCCACATAATTTTTTATTATTTTTCAATTTTTGAATTTTTTTGTTATTTTATTGTATTAAACAAAAAGATAACTATTCAGAAGAGTGAAGTAGTGTATTGAAATTTTTGAAAACACTCTCAATTAGAAAACCCTTTTGTGATGTGTTTTTGATACAACTTTTTATTCAAAAATATTGTTTGTATTTACACATATATAAATATGTAATTCAAATTTGCATGATTGAACCTTATTGAAATTTACCACCCCCTGTTTTATTTCTTTCTCACAAATATTGCAATATTACACTCTAAAAATGCTATTTAGCTAATAAGGGGGAATTACAATAGAAAAGTGTAATAAAGACTAAAAAGTTGATGTGCACGTAGAGAATCATTTAAAAACTCTATATAAAGAGTTAGAGTCAAAACTTCCCTCACAATTAAGTTTTCAATGTTTTTTGGCGAATTATGCATGTAAACAAATTCTCCGATGTGAATCACAGTTAAAATGTTGGGAATTATATCGATATAGCAAAAGTTGAAAATGTGCCATTTTAACATACTCACAGTATTAAAGAGGGGTAGTATATGACTATTTTGTTGAGAAATATCCGTTATTCTTTTTTTATGGGTTACAAACGAGATAATCTAACAAAAAATTGAATATTTATCCTTTATATGAAAAATATTGGTTTATTTATGGATGGCTCTGTCAAACATGAAGGTTTCCTCAATGGCAATAAACAGAAATATCTGGTCAATTCATTCAAGTCGACTGCAAAGATTATTTAAAGATAAACATCCTATGCATCCATTTCTGAATGCGAGTACTAACATTTCGAAGCGAACGCACATTTCATTTGTTGTCCATTATGATATTAAGGAAATAGCCTGAGATTACATCATCTGTATTATTCGGTATGGGTTTAATTCAAAATTAATTATCCTAAGCATCGAATTTCACATGTGAACCTCAGTATTCCCTTACGCGTATTAATTATTGAGTTTTTCAATGTCATTTTACTTGATGAATAGGTCACATCACATCAAGTCTCAAGTTCCTCTATATATTTTTTAAGTATTCCTTTTTTTTAATAAATTTATATATAATCTAATCAATGCAAGGCAAACAATATTTCAAATCAATCTATTCTAATATACTCTTCGAAAACATATTCATACGTATTGCAACCCATATTATTAAATCTTTAAAATTCACAAATATGTCCCATGCAGAATTGGTTCGAATTGATAAGTTTCGTGGAGTATTGTTGAAAAGATGTCATTTAATGAAGAAAAATCGAAATTTTATGATTTCATATTAAAAAATTGAAGAATCATTCAGATACTCAATGTATTTCGATGGTTTTATCAGAGAATTTAAAATATTTGTTAAATAAAGTGAAAGACATATTAAAAGGATGTTAGAACACTTATCCGGACAGCTAGACGAGAAGCAACCCCTGGAATGTTCCAATTGTTTGGCTGACGCATCGACCGAATATCAGGAGATATCAGCTATTAAATCAACCAAAATTATGTCAAAACTGCCAAAAGATCAGCCATGTGTCACTTTTTACAATATTTTTGTTTTCGAAATTTGTTTTAAGGGTCCGCTACACGACCAAATAGCGGCCTCAATTTTTCAATGCGGTATTGAAAATTATCGTTTTGCCCAGAAAAATAATCTCACTTTTTAAAGAGATCTAATGCACTAACAATATGCACCACTTTGTAGGTGGTGCTAGTAGCATCTAAAAAATAATTCTCGCTTAATTTTTTTTATTAATCAACCCTAATTCTCACTTCTGGAGAGATCATTCAAAAATAGACGATAGACCGCTATTTGGCCGGAGCGGACCCTAAATTCTAGTTAATTTTATAGTAATTAACAGTTGTATATTGACTATTTGAACTATATTTCTTCGATTCAACGAATAATTTTATAATTTGTATTATCATTTTGCCGAAATTCTATCCAAAAAAATCCTTTATTTATTTTACGGACCTCAAAACATAATAAATTTGATATTTTATCCTAAAGGTAATAACACTCCGCATACTTTCAACAATGTATAATGAGAATTAAATTTTATGGATTATAATATATTTGAGATGTAATTCAGGTTTTTGGATATATGAACTCTCATTTTCTGTAAGTAGATAATATATTGGAATTGTTAAAAACACAAAAACAAAAAGGCGATTTATATAAAACAAAAAAATTATAGTATACCTGATGATACAAGAGCGTTATACGACTTCTGGCTAGGATCCATCTTCGGACGAGTTTTAACTGCCTGCATTTTGAATGATTTTGGCATTGCTGCAGTTTTTTCGAAATGTCTTGAGATATCAACGACAGCTGTTGCATTATTTACGAGGAAGTTGGCTTCGGCTTCATTTTGCATGTTCTTTTTAACAAGATCGAATGAGTTTAATTCTGCTCTTCTTTGCTCGTAGAGATTTTCTAATTCTGTTCTATGCCTTTCTGTCATTTCTGTAACAACGCGTTTGAATTTCGAATCAACGTTCTTCTTATAATCAAAATCAACCATATCCTTTTTCTGAGAGGCCAAATCTCGTATTTCTATAGCCTCTTGTACCTTATTCTGTTTTGCTAATATTTTTGCTGTTGTCATCGCTCGTTGAAATTCAATGTTTGCAAAATCTTGGTGTGTGTTTCGTTCATTCTCCCATTCTTCTAACAGATCGTCTAATTCTTTCTGTTGCTGCTCTTTTAGTTTGTTGTAATCGCGCTTGAATGTTTCTGCCGCTTTATGCTTCGCAATTTTTAGCTGTTGTTCGGAAAATTCATAAGTTGTTGTAACATCTTTTGTTTGTTTTATATTCTGTTGTAAATATGAGTTGACTTTGCTTCCAAGCTTAAGAACACTTTCATAATTTAATAAAGATTCGTATTCTCGCTGATAATAATCGATTAATTCGAAATTTCCCGACTCTATGCATGCATCGATTATGTTCATAGCTTCTTGCGAAGTCTTTGGCTTCGGAAATTCTTGGTTCTCCATCAATAAGAGAAGTGTACGTTTAATGATTTTCAGAAACAAAGGATTTTACCATTTTGGCATTTTTACGATCTATTTCTTATTAATAAGAAATTCTTGTGATTTTTCAAGTTTTGACCAAGAAAATTAAAATTTCGTTTTCAATTCAAGTTTAAATGAGAAAATTTAATGGGAAAAACAACCATTATGTATTACTTATTAAAAATAATGATTTTAATTTTTTGCTTTTCCTATGAAATTCTTAAAAACCAAGTAAATTTCATAAAAAAATCATTTTATTTTTTCATGTTATGACGATGCTCATGTTTTTCAAAAGCCTTTTCCGGGGGCAATAATACTCATGCCGTAATTTACACGCTACAATACTCAATACCAATCTTGAACGCTTAGATAAAAAGAACTTTTTCCAAATCAAAGTTCATTCAAATACGATTTCTCTGAGTTTATACCACTCAGAAACATTATATACATATACGATAGTTGTTTCATCCAGAACAATCAAGATGATAGCTTTACAATATCAATATTTTTCTCAATTCATAGAGTTTACAGAATCAAGACACTCTTTATACAGGGAATGCCGAATTCTAACAGATTGAAGGTTTCATTATCGACCTTATTTGAATGTGAAAATATTTTATATCCTCATAAGTAAATAATTCAAAAATATCATTGTACTTCATTGCAATCAGCCAAAATATAACTTGTGTAGCATGAGCAAACATGATTTTTCAATTTTATCAATCTGAAGGAAAGAAACTTACTATTACAGGCTTGGAGTGAATCATTCATTTCAAGCTCAAGAGTCACATCAATTTCAGAAACAAAGAAATAATGAATTAAAAAATCAAATGATTTTGTATCTTTATTAATGAATTTATCTATCAAACCCGTCCCATAAACTGACATATCGCTGGAATCTTCATAAACATTTTATTGACAACTGTTAATACCGTATATGAATTTGAGGGTCATAAGTGAATCTGACGGTCATCTCTCAATTTTAGTTTACAAAATAATGGTACC
>MRSU01010827.1:0-38551 GCA_008369845.1 Trichomonas gallinae
GTATCTTTAAGGTGTCTATATAATACCTGCAAAGTTTAGGGCAATTTCCTAGAGCCCTTCGAAGTTTCCATACCTTTATGAAATTTATTTTTTACGAATATGATTTAAAATGTCATATGATGTTATACTAATCTTTCGAAAATATATATAATTGTCAAATGCAAGTTATGTATTGCCTGAGAAAAAAAAAATTGATAAAAATATCATCGAAAATTTTCGAGTGATAATCGTAATATTTTTAGTGAATTCAATCCTATACAGGAAGCAATTTGGTTTGTATGAATTTCGAGACTTTGGTATGACCTTTATGTGAAGCAAACATTAAAGCTGTTCTGTGGTATTTGCTTTTTGAGTTGTAATATTAAAATATCCACTGAAATAAGAAAACTTACAACTCTATAACGGCCATAATCTTAAACACACATTCACGTTTCATTAATATCAATATTAGTATAGTTTTCATCATTTTCGTATTTGCTTTTTACATTACAATAAATACTTGAAAAGCAAGTAATCATTCAACAGCATTTGTCATTAGTCTATAATATGCTCTTGGATTCTCAATGTCAGTAATAAAGAAAACATATGGATTGTCGCCGTCAAAAACATACACTGGGAGATTTTCAAGATTTCTGAAATTGTAGTTAAAAATAACTTTGGCAACCATACCGGGTGAAAATGCATTATATGGAGTCTCTAGTTTGTTCCCACCAGCATAATAAACAATAGTGATGCCTGAATTGACAAATGAAAACTTTCCGAATGATTTTAATGAATTAGGTAGCATTAATTCGAAAACATTCGTAATGTGCTCTTTCGTGATTGTCAATAACAGCAGTACCGCTGGGTCTAATTTGAATTAAATTTAATTGACTGCAACTTTGAATCGCGATCAAGAAAATTATTATACATTACTTTGTGATTTTTCTGATCAGATTTATCGGATTTGACATTGACGTATTTATCGTTTTGTAAAATGTCAAAAATATGTCAAAAGTGTTTCTGCTTGCATTCTAAACATCGAAAAGATGTATCTTGTTCAAAACAAGAAAGATCGATTAGTACAAATTCATTATATAATGATAGTTCCACATTTGATGATGTTTAGTAGGGATGTCAAAAATTTTTTTTTTGGTACAAAAAAGTTTGGGAAGGATCTTCTATCAAAATGAGGTGGACATTGAACATTTACATAATCTTCATATCTAAACTGATATTAAGATAAGATAAGCATCAGTTGTTTCTGATATTTTTTCGAATCATATTTTTTGCCATTTTGACACTTTACATCCGACAATTTAACATGAATTGAAAGCAAATATAATTTTTATTCTGTTTTATTTAAAAACGCTGTATGTTTAACAGAGTCTAATGAAAGTGATGCGGATTTAGTGAAGGCTGTCATCGAATGGTGTGCGGTCATCGAGCTGCTTCTGCAATGAGTCAGCAAGTTCGTTCATCTGTGCCATAAGCTTCTTGTGCTCTTCAGCGACCTCCTGCATGCTATCTGCAGCATCTCTGATGGACTGTATGCGGAGCTGTAAGTTTTCGTTGACTTGAGCGCATTTTGTCTCGAGATTTGTTACGTTTCCTAATGTTGTCTTTGTCTGTTCGTTCTGCTTTGTGATGCTCTCTCTCAAGTTGTTGAGTGAGGCTTCGTTCTGGGCCTTGTTCTTCTGGAGTAATTCGAGGCGCTGGTTGAGTGTTGAAAGTTCCGAATTCAATTTCGCGCATTCTTCATCTGATTGGCGAATTTCGCTGAGCAACAAGTCTATCTTACTGTTGTTCTGTGTAATTTCGATCAAAGTGCTCTTATTTGTGTCTTTGATGGCATTTAATTCTAATGTCTTCTCAGTGACTTGCGCCTGAAGTTTAGACAACTCTTCCTTGTTTGTATTGAGTGTAGCAGTGTTGCTTTCAACCTTAGCGATCAATTCGCTGAGGTTGTTTGTTGTCTTTTCTTGAATTGCAGTATTAGATCTGATTTCGCTCTCTAAGCGCTCAACAGCAGATGTAAGTTCCTTCATTCTGGCTTCCTTGGCTTGGATATCATCCTTGATGCCCTTGAGTGTCTGCTGGTGCTCAGCAACGGAGTTTTCTAGGTTTGTATTTGTCTCAGCGATGTCTGTCTTCTTCTGCTGGATTGTTGCCTTCTCTGTTTCGAATTCGTTCCTTTCACTCTCAACCTTTTCGTCGAGAGCCTTCTTCTGCGCGTCAAGTTCTTCGACAACATTTTCATATGATTTAACTCCGAAGACTGAGAGGACATCGGCAGCGAGTTTCCTCTTAACTTCAAGAGACTCGAAGACCGCCTTGGAAATTTCCTCAATTGCCTTCTGATTTATGCTATTTCTATCAATAGCCTGGAAAATTTCAGCGTAAACCTCTTCGATTGACTGCATTGTTGGCTTCTCTGGTACAGCAGCCTTGGATGGTGCTGCAGCAACTGCTTCAGCTGGAACTGAATCTGATTTGGTTGTTGCCTTTTCTGCGAGCTTTAAGTTATCATCCTTGAGCTGGTTCAACTCGTTAGCGTAAATCATCAGGTTCTGGCGGTTCTGCTCTTCGACCATTCTAAGCTTTTCGGTTTTCATATCAAGGTCGAGCTTCAAGTTCTGCATTTCTTGATAGACAGCCTCGACATTGCGTCCCTTGCTCTTTGCGAGGGCTGCGTTTTCGGCTGTGAGCTTGTCGATTCTCTCTTCGAGTGTGTGAATCATTGTTTCGCGAGATGTTACTCTGCTGCGAAGGTCCTCGATGTTCTTTCTGTGCTGTTCTGTCATCTTTGCGAGTCTCTGTTCGAGCTCATTACGGCACTGCTGCTCATCCGTTAACATTGTATTCAAAGACTGGTTCAAAGCTTCGACTTTTGGAAGGGCGTTACCTGCCTTAGCCTTGAACTCTTCGTATTCGTTCTGTAATGTGATGTATTTGTCAACTAACGAACGATATGCTGGGATTCCGATGAGTGAGACATCTGCGCCAAATTTATGTTGCTGGATGAGCTTCTCGGTCTCCTTGATGTCTGAAATTTCAAGCAAATACGTGATAGCTGATAAATAATAATTGGCATTCCCATAAGAGAAAAGATTTTTCATCATTGACTTAGCTTCCTCTGCTTCTGGCTCTGGCTTCTCTGGTGTGGTGCTGGCAGAATACACGAGGAAGAACTCCTTTATGTGCTTAACTGCTTCAATCATTGGGTCACTCATTTTATTTGGAAATTTTGAGGGGTTGTTTGGTTTCAGACCCTTTTATAAAATAATCGTTTTGCCCTCAAAAAATTTCGGTTTAAAAATTTTCTTCTTTTTGACTATGACAATTCCGGACAGCATCATTCATCATTTTTTGCATAGAAAGTCATGGATTTGATCTTAAAAATGGATGATTTTAGATCTGAAATTTTGTGCTCTAGATCGGAGGGACTTCTTTTTGTTCTCATATTGTTCTATATCTAATATATTTCATTTTTCACTATCAATTTTAACACAACTACAAACAATTAAGTAACTTTTCCTAATTGTGAAGATATAACGATTCATGTCACATTATAGAGCTAGGAATTACATAAGAATGAATGAGAAACGAATTATTGTGCCTATTAGCTCATGGTTAATACAACCAAGTTGATGAAAATGACTGAAACATTCAATAAAACAATTTATGTTAATGAGAATATAGTCGAAGAAATATTCTTATCTTTTTTTATTACAGTTGAATTAAGTGGATAAAAAACAGATCGAATATCAGTTTCACATAAGTTACAACATGCTACATGGTAATATTCCAGTATTGCACAATAATATCTCAAAAATAACTGATAATGATATAGAAATAGTACAGTGAATATCTATAGATGTCATAATTTTTTTATCCATGAATATGATTGATGAAATCATTTTACATTGGTGAGATAGAGTCAATACCTCCAGGAGAAATATGTGATAGTGATAAAATACGCAGTTTTATTTTTAACATCATGATGTGACAAAACTATTATTATTTGAAAGAGTTTACAAAAATAAATAAAAAATAATAAAATCAAACAAAATTATAAATGGCTGGTTGTGACAACAAAGATTTGATTAGTGGGGAGTTTGTGTAGTCGATCGGCATCTTATTGGTACAGTCCACCTGATTCTTGTTGGCGCCTTTCATTATCAATAATCCGACATATTCACTTCTCTCGAAACTTGCCGCGACATGCAACGCGTTGATTCCAGCGCTGTTTTTGTAATTCAGCAAAGCTCCACGCTCAACCATGATGTTGAATATATCGAACATTGAGTCCTCTCTGCAGCACGCCATGACAGGAGTCTCTCCAAATATATTGACTGTATTAATATCGCAGCCGCGGCCTAGAAGTATTCCTGCTGCGTCCGTGTTTTTAGTGATGATTGCCAAATGAAGGGCTGAATAGCCTGCTCCATTCTTCTCGTTGATATTTGTGTCTTTGTCTTTGATAAGTCTTTGAATTTCCCTGCAATCTTCTTCGAAAATCGCGTTTAACAATGGACTGTTATTCGAATTTGAAAAGTCGATTTTTGGATAACCAAGAATCATTGCGCGCGACTGTTGCGTGCAGTTCTTCAAAGTCAAAATATAATCATATGATAAAATGCCGCCTTTTGCTGTAAGAAATCTGATAGTCTGCCATTGTTCGTATTTCACTGCTGTCTCGAGTAATGTGTGCGTACCAAACATAACATTGACGTTTGCGCCATTTTCTATCAAAACTTTCGCGATATTTTTGAATCCTCTTGCCAAAGCTAGAGAAAGAGGCTTATTTCCGGATGAACTTTCAAGATTAATCATATTGTGTTGTGTATTTATCAAATATTTCGTCAACATAAACTGATGAGTTACAATCGAAAGGTGAAGTAAAGTATTTGATCCATTTGTGGTGTTGAAATCGATGCCCATCAAAAAGAAAGACCAAATAACGCCGTAGTTCTTTGCTCTCATCAATAATTCCAAGTTTTTAGAAAGAATTTCTGGCATCGGCTTAACTTTAAGAATTTCTTCGAAAAGATCGTTTCTGTATGTTTGCATTGCAGGAATAAAGCATTCTTGGTAGGAGTTTGGCACATTTCGTAAACAAATTTCGAAAATTTCTTGATTTCCTGAATAAAGCGCGAGTCCTGTTGTTTGGGGAGTAATTTGACCACCATTAGTCATGAAAAAGTTAAACACATCCGCGGAGCCGTAAAAAGCGGCCAAATCTATTGGCGGCATTTTTCCTTTGACAACTTCGAATAAACAGACTTTGCAGAACTTAGGGATCTTTGCTTTCCACTTATTCGTGAGTGCATTGAGGTCATCTTGTTTTATATAAAATCCAAGAGCCTTCATCTTGTATCCAACCTTATAAATGCAAATTCGATCTTCAGGAGTTGAGTTTTTTAGCTTCCTGATTTTATCATAGAACTCAGGAGAGACATTTTCTTTCGTAAGGTTCAGTTCTACTTTGCTTGGGAACTGTTCTAGGAAGAAATAGTGGAATTTTCTGTCATTTGTAATTTTTTGCGAGATTTGAGTCTCAGTAAAGTACTTCTTTGTATATAAATACCTTAGCATAGGACCGTTCTGTATCGTAGCAGCTTCTAATAGCGAAGATTCTAAACCATTTTCTTTTTCGCCGAAACTCATAACGAAATGAGCATATAAACGAACTAATTTCGTCCTTATTCGTGCCATATCGAGTATTGTATTTGCTAAATCGTCGTAGTTAGGAAGTTTTGCTTGAATTGATCTGACTTTCTGAATAGTTTCGTGCAAATTCCCATAATTCAGTTGCGAGATTGCCACTTGGAGCTGCATCACTGGAACTAACTCAGCAGGAACCTGATTAGGATCCCCAAAAGGCATCTTTTTGTCTGTTTGCAATCAATGCGTCACCTTTTCAGTTGATTATCCCTGACTATTCCTTTAGATATAGACACTTCTTCCAAAATTACGAGGAATTATCATCAAATTTTGGCCCAATTTCAAAGATATTTAATTATGACTAAATAAAACATCGTAAATGAGCTTAACCAATTGTATATCCATACTACTAAACTATCACACATGCTATATATACATTTTTCGTATAAAAATATTCTGAATTTGATTTAAAAATTATTTCACTCAGTGTAAATAAGTTAACACTCCCACCCATTCAACTTTAGCAGATCTGCTTGGTCGATTTCAACAGTCAAAGTTAAGGCGATAACGAAAAAGGTGATGTATTCTCTCTTAACCGAGTAGTTAAATCAAACAAGTATAAATAAATTGCTATGTAGTAGGTGTTGTGTTTTGTTGGGTTATGCTATTATATATATTATGGTTCGAACGAATAAAATATTTTCGTATGCATTAGTTAATTGTTGCCAATCGAGCTTTCATAGGCATATGTACGAAATATTGAGCCGATTATCAAATTAAAAATACAATGCATCTATAAAATATATCAAACTATTTCATAATACAATATTTGGATACTTGACAATCTAAAATAGATTAACTTTGGCAGTGAAATTGCGCTAATGTTGTTAAATAGTAGCATTAAAAGGAATTAAAAATTTTCGATTTTCATATAGGATAAAAATTTGATCCGATATCACTGATAAGTATTAAATGAAGTATGCAGTATGTTTAACGTGTAATTGTAATGTAGAAACTATAATGATCGAGATGTGTTGAAAAACGTTCTAAGGGTTATAATATGTTTGAAGAAATATATATATATTCTTTAATAAAGTCGTGATTTGCATTTTTTGACCTAAATTATTGATTTCATTGCTTGAGGTGTTGATAATTATTCGTTAAGCGTCTATTTCAGTTCACTCAAAGCTAGTTTCCACGAGCGAATCGTTGAAATGAGTCCTAGTCTTGAAAGAACAAATGCGAAATTTTCACGGTGCGATTTTTGTCACCTTTTTGACGGATCATCTCTATCAAAAAATCCAATAAGGTTATGGAAAATTTACATGACAAATTTTGCCATGTAAATTCTGTAATTTTTTAGTTTTTTTTTGCTATCTAAAAAAAATGATCTATTTAAAGGAGTAAACAGCTACTGACATCGATAGTGCTTTTACAAATAGTGTCATATTGCTTTATATTATTGCTGCACAAAAGATAAGAAGTTTGTCTTATCACAGTGAGATGTAAAAACACGATAAATCATCTTCGCATCAACACATTAAAGAAAACTAACGATGAACAACAATTGGCATCACCACAGATAGAACATGAAATAGAAAGTTGAAGACTATATGTCACAGTAGATATACTGCACAAAAAATTGGTGACAAAATTTGTTCTCGAATCAAATAAGAAAGAGATATTTCATATGGCCAAAACCGGACATGCCAAGGCTCATATTGTGGCAAGATAAATCAAAGCAGTTAAAATAAGCATCCCGCATAAAGAAATTAAATGATCATATCTTTTTTCATAGCGATCGCTCCTTTTTATCATATTATATAACTATATTGGGACATAATGAGTGTTAATTTAAAACTATTAGTCTTCGAATTGAAAAAATTTGAAAAATTTTTGACTTGTTTTGGAAATCAAGCCAATTTATAGCCTAAAGATAATATAGTGTATTTTTTGATAATTTTGATCCGTATATTCTAAAACAAAATTTTGATTTAAATTTTTGGCTTTGTATATTCTATAGATTATAAATATTAAAGAATTTTCATGAATTGTATAATATTTTCAAAATTTTAAATTTTTATTTGAAAAATAGCCTTGTTATAAGTTATAGATAGTGAATATCGTAATATTTTTGTGATTTGGAAAATTTTATTGTCACTTTTATGATATAAAGATTTTGAAAAATTAAAGAATGCGACATGGACGGGCTTCCAGGTCGAGAGCAAAGAAAGAACATCTTTATTTGCATCTGCCGAGGAACGAAGTCGCAAATTTTCAAGGAGAAGTCACTGCAATCCTTGGAGAAATCAATTCAGGAAATGGACCTTTATTTGATGGCTTAAAATCAGTGAAAGAATCCATAGAAACTTTTAATTCAGATAATTTCGTCGTCAAATGGATCACTCTGCAACAGTTTTTAGAAACAATTCCAAATTACGGCATACGCGACACAATTTTACGAATTTACGACTACACAAGAAATGTAAGAGTCTTCGCAGCAAAAATAAATTCGGTAATTCCATATCTTCCTCGAATAAAATCTGTATCGAATTATTGTTCGAGACTTATTGAATTTCTTACAATGCTTAAGGATAAGTCGCCTTGTGGAATTCCAGAAATAGAAAGTTTTATTACTTTCATCGAGGAAACAAAAAAATCAAATTCAGATATTGACGTTGGACCTCATCATATTCGAGCATTTCTTAATGTCAGCACTTTATTTTCGAATTTAGACAAACTCATCGAAGATTTTAACATAATCAAAGCAAATTTATCATATATTCAATCAATTAATAAAATATCTGCGCTTCTCAACAAGTTTACTTCCGAAAAGTTCGATATATTAGATGAGAAAATCAATATCAATTTAGGATCCAAAATATTGCCTTTTAATAGGAACTTTGAGTCTAGAATTCGAATAACTTCTCAAGAAAACTTCCTTTTAGTTAAATACATCGAAGAACTGTCAAATTGTGGCATCGAAATTACAACAGATAAATCAATGAGCATGAAACATGAACATTTATATCCACCAAATCTATCAGAACAATTCTCATGCCTAGAAGCTAATTATTCAGCTGTTTCTGAGATGTATACAGCTCAATTCATACAGAAAATGCACGAATTATTAGTTTTTCCGCTTCCAGAAGGTGAAGTATTAGAATTATACGCAGAAGCTATATCAGTCAAGTTCACAAATAATATCAACGGAGAGACAAACGAATATATAGATAGAATTGCTGATTCCCTCAAAGTTATTTACAAGACAACACAAGTTTTTGCAATTTTAGATTATTTCGGGACAGTTCCCTACGGAAACTCGATAAGACTGATGTACATGAGAACCATTACGAACATGCTACTTAAAACAGACGATTTTAACACTCCACTCTCAGAACAGCCAGAAATCGAAATATTAAATCAAATTAAAACAAGAATCAAAGAAACAAGCACATTCGTCGGCTTCCCGGTGCGTAGATGGGTATTTCAGATAATAAGAAGCCATTTCCACGCCGTTATAGAATACATAGTAAGAACTGGAAATTTCACGTTTTTGCTTAATTTCCTGTTTCAAGCTGAATATTCCACAATTACATCCAGCGATATTGAAGACACGATCTCCAGAATTAAAGCATTCGATTCGATTCCGCCGCAAATTTCTGAATTTCTCGAAGATTTAAACAAAGTTGCAGTAAAATACGGAGAATCAACGGAATTACCGTCAAATGCTGATTTCGTTTTATCATTCGTTAGTATTTTCAGCGATGACCCGGATTCTTTCAAAGTTTCGGAAATAAAATTCGAATTTGCGCCACTGCTTTCACAAGCGATCACAAAGTGCATAAACGAGAATACCATCTACATCCTTGGCAATGCTGACTACTCGTTCCTATTAGATAAGTTCACGCCAGAATTTGTTCCAAATTTCATCAAACTTAACCAATCAATTTCGATTTTCAGCAGCGAAATAACAAACAAAATATCCCAGATGACAACATACATTATCCAAATGGAAAATGAGAAAGCATACGAAATTCTCTACTTTTTGGACATATTAACTCGTGGATCACTAGACAAAGATGTATTTTCAACAATGATAGCGAAAATAGCCGAATTTGATGACGGAAAAATCAAATCGATTACATTAGAATTATTACATCTATGGAGATTCATGCATTTGAGAGATGAAATCGCCAGATCGATAGTAATTGGTGGATATTCGCCAAGAGTTGAAATTGCAGCTTCTTCTTTGAGACATTTCAACATGAAGAGATTTTTAACGAATTTTGCTTCATTAACATTATTCCTCAATGTTGTTTTCAGCGGACAAGAAGATATTCAGCCTCTTCTCAAACTGAAAGATGCAATAGAAGAAATCCCCGACTTAATACAGCCGTCGCAATCAACAGTTTTTTCGATCGACGAAAATTTCACGAAATCTGTAGATATATTCAAGAATTTTGATTTAGATATAATAATAGACAAATCTAAGATGATTTTCGATAATTTGATAACAAAGAAACCGTTCAATTCCACTGACTCTTTGGCGACAAACTTCGAGAAATATGTTAGTTGGCATTCATTCAGACCTAAAATCTACAAAAAGCTTTGCAAAGACCTGAATTTGCTGATGCAGACCTACGGACTTAACCACGACAACGACAGCTTGATCGAGCAGATAATTACATACGCGAATGCTGCATCAGTTTATTACCAAACAGCAATTGATATCTCGAACTATTCCACATTCGTTATATCAAATTCGACATCGATATCATTAGCGAAACAAAATGTTTTCGTCAACGAAAGGAACGATCAGCCTGATAAGGTTTTGCTGCCACTTCAATTTTGCTTCTCGCAGACTAATCCAGATTATATCACTTTCTCTCTGCAAGTCCTCAAAAACTCGGCGAATTCGATACAAAAAGACCAAGAATTTGATGAAAACTTGGACTTGATTTTGAAGATCACACAGCACGAAGCAGAGAGCAGGGACATGCTTGAAGATGTCACTAATAACTCTATCAAAGAATTGTTCGATAAATCAGAAAAACTCAAAAATCTTTTGCAGCAATTAAGTGTCGTGAGACAAAAAGTATCAGCAGAACAAAAGAAGAACATTGACTTGCAAAAGAATCGTCAGAAAGCTATTGTCTCTAAAAAGAACGAAATGGTGAAGCGTCAGTCAGAGTTCTTCGCTCAATACGACTCATTCAATACAGAGAACATAGAGATATCACTGATGTTCGAGCAACTTGACAACCGCAAACAACCACTTTTGAATGCGATATCAGAAAAGAAAGCATACAAAGAAGTATTATTGAAACAGAAGGATATAATGAGGAAAACAAAGAATGGTTTTGTAATGACTCCTGCTCAAGAAGCTTCTGAAAAAGACTCGCACAACTTCTCTGCTTATATTTATCCTGATATTATCACAGAACTGAAGGAAGAAAAACAGAAAATCGAATACCAATATCCAAACAAAGCTGGCATCAACATCGGCGATGTTATCACAACGATGCTAGTAACTACACCTCATCACTTCCAGTCTCTCACAGGTGTAAATCATGACAAAAACATATCCAAAAAATGAAAATTTACATGACAAAAATTCACTATCGTCTTAATTGATGACATGTAAAGTGAGATTTTTGTCAATCCAAAAAAATATAATGTTATTTTTGTTATAGTCTATATATATTATAAACTTATTTTTTCATAACTGCTCCTCCTTTAAATCTTTTAATAGTACCAAATCCTTTAATTATGCTATTTATCAATTTATCAATTATATTTTGTTCGATCCAAATTATTTCCATTTATTTGACTTATATTTTTCATTGACATATAAAATATATGTAATTTTCAAAATTCCGATTTATTTTACTAAACAAAAATATCAAACAATTTTACTCATATATGCTCAAGGGATCTAATCTTCTTTCTGAGATCCATCTTCTGCCTTAATAGGTTATTTTCCAATGCATGTCTCGCCTTGAAGACAACTGGTGTGTTTGGATGAACTTTAATATGTGGTACGTGTGGTAATGTGTGGGTTCTCTTCACCATTTCTATTCTCCTGAGAGAATTTGGTGCGGAAAATCTTGCTGTCTTCTTGATGTGTTCAAGCATCTGCTTGATTGTCATTCTCTCCTTTGGATCATATTTCAAGCAATTGTGGATCAACCAGCCAATGATTCCTTGAGCTTTAATCTGGAAGTTAAATGTATTAGTCTTCGCGCAGTAGATCAACTGTGAATCGCTTGTGTATTCAAATGGAAAAGCAAGCTCGCACATTAAGTGTAATGTAACCCCGAAGGCCCAGATGTCTACCATCATCCCATCATAGACTTTGCCGCACATTAACTCAGGGGCCATCAATTCTTGTGTGCCGCAAACTGTGCTGAGTTTGCCGCAGTTGAATTCTCTGCTGAAGCCAAAATCGATGATTTTGGCGTGCATCTCTTTGTCGAACATGATGTTCGCTGGCTTGATGTCTCTGTGGCTAATTCCTCTTGAGTGCAAGTAATTCAAGCCTTCGAGGATTTCTGTGGCAACTCTGATTTGGTCTGCTTGCGGGAAGCGGCAGTGGCAGTCTATGAAGTTCTGCAGGCTTCCATTTTCAAGGTATTCCATTATAATGTAGATAAATTCATCTGTGTAGATGATATCATAAACACGAGCTATATTAGGATGATTTAACATAGACACCAATCTCAACTCTGTCTCTATATACGGAAGAAGACCAAAATCTTTAGCAGTTGATCTCTCAATAACTTTGATTGCAACTTTCTCACCAGTCCTGCAGTGCTGGCCAAGATACACTGTGGCGAATCCACCACTGCCTATCTCAGCTCCAATGTTATACTTTCCGACTTGAGCTTTGCTCATAATTGGTAGCTCTCTGATGGAAAACATAAAATTGAAATATGATTTTCAATAGCAGGAATTCTGAACAACACAAAATTGGACATATTATATTTAGGCTGCATTCGTGTAGATAAAGTGGATGTTCTTTTTTCTGTAGAATATTTTTTGAAAACAAAATTCTAAATCATATTTGAATCATATAAATGATCAATAAAATTCGGAGTTTTAAAAATGCTGCATTCGATGTGTAGTATCCATATATAGGAAAAGTTAAGTGGTAAACAAAACGATTCAATAGAAAAAATAAAATCGATTTCAATTAGCTTTTGAGAGGGTTAAAGTATGTAATTTGCTCCATTGTATTGCATACTATACCATGAATACTACAATATTGAATTCGCATCATTTTATAAATTGAAACATGCAGTCAAATTTGAAAAAAGTTTGAGAATGAATAAACATGAAATTTACAGCCTATATAAGAAGATGTTTAATATTTATTAGTGTCCGACCGAACTTTTCTGATTCAAATAATTATATTTCAATGTAAACATGGAAATTTTCTGTAGGCATTTGAAAATTCCAACAAGGAGTTCCGATATATCCTGTCTATATTGCAATAATGCAGCAATTTCAATTTGAAATATTACAGGCGAGATATACTTTTTACGATGACTGAAAAGTTATTGAACATCTATCGGGTTCATATCCATATCATGTGTTTAATATAAATATTCCATAGATTTGGTTAAATGTCGTATATTAAAATAACAATTTCTAAAGCAGCATAAAATTTATATTATCCAATGTGTTTGTGTGTGTATCTCTGTTGTAAAATTTATTGATGTATCTGATATATTAGTCGTGATGCAATATCTTAAAACAATGATTCGAATTGAAAATTACAATTGTAAGTAGTTAATATGGAGTCAAGACTTATTAAAATTCATGCAACATCCAATGGATAGTCGATACAACATCTTTTTGCAGTGAATTTTCCATTATCATTGATTGAAAGGTATAAGATTATTCATAATTTTCATTTATTCCTTATAATATCAACAGTTTAGTCATAGATTGACTGTACTGTCGCTGAATTTCCAATTTCACACCAATGTATCAAAATCTCAAATTTATAAAACTCTTCATTAAGGCTTAATATTGATATATTCTGATGTTACAACCTAATATAAAATGGAACTATGCTTGATAAAGCTGTTAATGCCCAAACATTTCGAAATTGTTAGATTTCTGATTGGAATGAATCTCAGAAATGATAACACATATATATAGATCACCACAATGAATATATACTAATTCACAAATTTGACCTGCAATTTATTGAACCCTTTATCAAGTTTTGACAATAATTCAAATCATTAATTCGCCCTGGCGCTTAATGGCAAATAAACACACATATCTATTACAGATATATGCACCATATCTGTCATTAGATATATAAACATTGGGAAAAATCGTATAAAAAGCAATAGAAGATATGAATTAGATTAGTGTATAATATAAATATAGCCAAAATATCAATGGGTAAACCTATACCAACGACAGTAATGACACCTTTACAGGCATCAACAGAACATATTCAAAAATTCAGCGCATCAATATTTTTGATAAAAATATAAAGTCTATTCAATTGATAAATACACATTACTTAGATATCTAACCACTCTTCGGAGTCACTACAGCCAAAAGTAGCAATTTAAGCCATCTACGTTGAGATTTGCAGCAAATATCCTCATAAAGTGAAAAAATCTAATGTTTTTCGCCGCTAAAGGATTTTTGATTATTTATGTTAAAATAGAGAATAGTAGGGTATAAGAAGTTGTTTTATGCAATATAAATCAACTGTATTTAAAAGATGATCTGTCATACGATTATTTCCAATTCAAAATCATTAGATTTTTGACAAATAAAGTATGATTATGACACGTAAACATAATTTGATATCTAAAATATGTTAGTATTAATATATCCTCTCTTACAGTTTACATAAATCGCAAAAAATATTTGCAAATTCTTATTTATATTTTTCTGTTTTAGAAAACTATTCATTTTTACTGAAATAATATGCTAGTACAATGTATTTGAGACCAGCATATCTTTATTCGCCTTATACGAGGTATATATCTATTTATAGTGTTAATTCGACTTTAAAATGATAGATATATCTAAATTTCACCTAAAAAATCATGCTGTGGACTATATATAAGCTATCAAATATGATAGATATCGTCTGTCATGTTGATGGAAATTTTTTGACGGCAGATGATGAATTTGTTATATTTTTTGACGTCAGAAAATATTTTTGCATTCGTTTTTATCTTGGCAATGGAATTTAACGAGCAGGAAGACAAAGGTAGCAGAAAATGACCAATTACATTCATGTTTTCTTGTTTATTTCATTTCAACAGCCAATCTAAATCAAAAAATTATTATGATCGATTTTCGTCGTTTTAAGCATACCAATTGCAATTACATTTATAATGATTCTTTGTTATGAACTTACTCATCCAATTACTTAATTACAAAATAATTTTAAATTTTTCATGGTATAATTACATACAACATCAAAACATAGTCAAATATTAGTACTTAAAATGCATACTAAACCTATTCAATTACATCAATCCGGGAAAACACACAAATAACACGCAATATCAAACTAAAATTTCAAATATACAACTCTTTGATCAATATTATATATACAAATGAGAATAGATTTAATAATAATAACGATCTATAAAGAATGGTACATTCATTGCTATTTAAATACGAAGATAGAATTCAATATGATACAGATCGTTCGACTTCATAATATTGCAATTGTTACAAGGAATATAGCGAGAATTTATCAATTAAATTGTTCATAATGCACAAAAATTTCAAAAATAATATTAACCTTTGAACGGCGACAGCAGCATAAATTTATTATATTTATGATGAGTATAATCGATTCCCAAAAAGAAATTAGAATATGCATTAAAATATTTTGATATTTTGGAAAATTCAACAAAATTGAAGATTTGATGGTAATTTCGTATGGAAAACACTGTGATTAAGCGAACGCAGCAAATTTCATACGAAATCAATAAAATAAGGTTTCAAAAGTGACAGTGACAAATGACTGAAGCTTTAGAAAAGACAATAACAACAGCGACTCGGCCCAACGTGAAGAAGAAACAAGCTTTTCAACGGCAGGCTCGCATCATGAATATTCCAAATGATGTTTTAACAAAAGTATCTACGAAAAAATCAACCCAAACTCAACAACAACTCTCTCCGCATTTTTCACCATCGAGTGTTCCTTCGAGTTACGCTTCATCGCCTCAAAGTTCAGGATATCCTTCGATGGATAATTCTCAATCAATGTTTCATTTCGTTAATTACGCCGAAAACGTTGTACAACAAAATCCTAATACAATTATTATCAACAACGTGCCTCGAGACGTAAACGAGGTCATCGAAGAAATTATTAAAACAAGGCCGCCAGCTCCGGTTTTGCCGAAGCAAGTAATAACATATATATGCCCATTTTCCATGGTTCCTATTACTTGCCCTGGACGAGGGGTGAATTGTCAACATCCTCAATGCTTTGACATAAGAGAATATCTTTTAGCTCAAGTTGATGGAAACTGGGTCTGCCCTATTTGCAATATGCCTATTACTTTCGATGATCTCCGATTTGATACATTTTTCTTCAAAATCAACGACGGCAAAAATGAACAGCCTTCGTTGCAGTTACAGCCTCCAGATCTTTCTTTGGATACTTGGAATGATTTTACTACTGGAACTCAATATTTCTGATTTTAGTTTTTTTTGTTTCTATCTTAAATTGTTCGTGATACTTTATGTTATATGCAAATAATGCTAATAATATCATTATTTCATGTTTAAAATCAAATTATTCGATATTAAAAGATCAAAACTTCATACATTGACTCAAAACTTGATTATATTCGATTTTATTGTGTGTGTAATAATGAAACTTTCACTTAAAAATCTAGATTTTTGAGACAAATTGATAAAGAATATAATATCAACATTTTTATAACATAATTATTAAACATTTGTTTGTTGTTTGATTAGTGCTTTTTATAGATTTATACACAATTGATAATATTTGCAATCTAAAAAAAATTATATAATAATTATTAAAACTCTATTTACTAATAACAATATAATGGTTGCTAGATGAATTAATGAGTTTTCTTCTTTCTCTGAAGAAATCCAACAATATTAACCAACAACGGGAATAGTAAAGCGCAAACCAAGAAAATGGCTTCAAAGATAGATGTTGAGTTAATGAAAGCAATTAATTCGCGTTGAATTGTCTCGAAAACATTTCTGTTTGTTATATCGTATGAAAGTGCATCATTAAACTCTTTCATTTGATATTTTTGGCGGAAAACAAAGTTCTGGTTGTTCCAATCAATCACCGCTTGCTCGTTATTTGCAATGAGAATATTATTAAATGAAATATCACGATTTACGTGCCATATTTCGAATCCGAGGCCATAGCTTAATGGAACACGTAATTTATGATCAAATGATCCAGATTTAGCAGGAATATTATCAATTAAAATTGAATATGTGCCATTTTTGCGAATTATGAGTGTATATAGATGTGTCATCGTGTCATCAAATGGAATTGGTGGATTTGGAGCAACAAATTGTTTGAATTTATATGGTGAGCGATCAAATTCGTTTAAAATGAAATGTACTTTCTTCGATTGGCTACACCTGTCTGGTCCAAACATTAAAGCGTAAGTTGTTTCGTTTGTTACTTTAAGTGGATCAAAATCATTTGCAAAAAGCTTGATATATGCACCACTGCATGTAAAAGCAAACTCTGCGCGCATTTCGTACTGCAAAACGAAATCATCTGCAGTAATATTAATTGGCCGAGAAAATTTGGTGGAAACAGCAGAATATGTCTTCGCTTTTCTAACAAATAAAGCTACTTCGCCCGGAATTGTCTGAGGAACTTGCGTTTCCACGATTTCCCAATCATTTGTATAATTTTCAGCCTCTGTTGGATGCCATCTCCTCGGGGACCAGTCTTTATCGAAGCTTTCATAGTAAAGAACATCGCATTTAGGTTTTCGCGGTAAAATCTTTGATAATGATGAAGAAAACAAAACAAAGAAAATCATTATAATAAAAAGTGACGCGACTTCAAAACCAAATTAGTTCTTCATTGGATTTTATCAATAGGCTATATCCAATAAGCACACTAGCAGCGGAAACAGGCACAATTTAATCATAACTGTTGATTTGGCATGATTCTATTCTCGAAACAAAAATCTTGAACATTGTTTTTATATCATCTTGAAATATGCGTGTATTACTTAGTGCAACATTCATCGCTAATTATTTTAGGATTTAGTATAGTAGGATGCTAAATATCATGATATAAATATTGACTGCAAAATCTTATTAATTTGAGAAAACTCATAGAATTTTTGTATGAGATATTTCAATTTTAATCAAAAAAATTAAATAAATAAAAAACCCTTTACATACTAAAAAATACCAGAAAAATTAGTTCCATAAGTCTAAGATGTCCTCTGTCTGTTCTGTTGTCTCACCTTCGCCTTCTGGCTCAGCGACATCTTCAGCAAATTCTTCTTCCTCAGCGTCTGGTCCTGCAATTCCTTCCATTGGTGCATCGAGAGCAACAGCTTCTTCTTCGAGAACATCAGCATCAGCTTCAACTTCGTTTGCACATTCTAATGTCATCACCTCCAATGGAGCTTCACTCTTTGCCATTAATGCCATTGGAGCAATTTCATTCCTAGCCATCATGTCTATATCAGCAGATTTAGCTCTAAATGCTTGTGGCTCTGGAGCTGCAGCAGCGAATGAGCACAACATTGGAGCAGCGGCTGCTGGTGGTGGACATGGTGGTGGTGCGCCGCATGGAGCTGCTGCACGTGAGAAGGCCATTGGTGCTGCTGCGCCAAGTGCCATGTCGCAGCACTCCATTGGAGCAGCGAAGCACTTCATCATGTGGCGCCTGAACATTGGTCCACCGTTTGTGACTGGAGCTGGAGCAACATCGTTGCGAGCAAAGATGCCGAGCTTGGCGATGATATCAGTGAGCTCGTCGTCGCTGCCCTCTGGGAGATGCTGGAGGACGTCGTTGACGAAGATTGAGGAAAGGTTTGTTGCGCGCTGGAGAGAGCGTGGGAGCTTGGAAAGTTCGATGACATGCTCTGGAGCGAATGTTGAGTTGAGGTGGCCGTAGATCTGGCCGATCTGAACTGGAAGGTAGTTGCAAAGGTCAGCGTGGTTGGCGAATGATCTGATGAGGTGTGTCAAAGCTGTCTTCTTGTCTGTCTCAGCAACAAGCTTCTCAACGTTCTCGTCGCCGAAGTATGAAACTGTTGTGACGAGGTTCAAGAATTCTGTGACTGCAACAGCTGGTGTTGACTCCTCGAATGTCTTCAAGACCTTGCGGCAGAACTTGGATGTGGCAACCATCTCCTTTGGCTCCTTGAACTCTGTGAAGACCTTGCCCACGGCATCTGCGATTGTTGTGAAGTCTGCGCCAAGTTTTGTGAATGACTCTGGGTACTCGCTGTCCTTCTTCCTGCGAGCGTTCTCCCTGAGGATCTTGTAGGAGTGCTTGGAGAGCGTCTTGATGGCAGACTCGTAAGCTGTGAAGCAGTTCGGGAACTCCTCATGAAGAGCAGCGAATGATGTGGCGAACTTGATGAATGACTTGTTGTCTTCGCCTGGAGATAAGCCGTTGAGGCCCTTCTCGATGAATGGAGCGATTCTGGCAGGAAGGCCTTCGCCAAGGTTCATCTCGCCGAGGACAGCTGTAGCGAGCTCGACGTACTCTGAGCGCGTTGACAACAAACCGTTGATGATGAATGAGTCGACGACCTTCTCATAGAAGGCGCCAAGTTCCTTCGGGATTGTGATATCTGTTGTATTTGGTGTGTAGTGGGCTGGGTGAATGTTGCGGTTTGTGAACTCGCTGAGAGCTGGGATGTTCCTGATTGCTGAACATGTTGGCTGGTAGGCGCAGAGAAGGCAGAAGAAGACTGTCATTTCATCAGCGTTGCCCTTCTGAGCGATCTCAAAGACCTCGAAGACTTCTGGGATCTGGAGTCCGCACTGGGAGTGGAGCTGGCAGTAGTAGGCAGCGTTAGCGACTGCTGCACGCTTGCACTCGACGCCTCTCTTAGCGGCGAACTTAAGGAAGTCGACGTAAGCTGCTGGTGCTGGGAATCCGACAACCTGTGAGTCAACGGCGGCTGCGCAGAGTGGGACGATGAATTCATCCAAAACTGTGGCACCCTTAAGGATGCGGTCGATGACTTCGTATGTTGGGATGAGGTTGTGTGCGAGATAGTTAGCATCATCTGCGAAGAAGTAGCAGTTCATTGCAGCAACGATGTTGTCGACATTCTTGCTGTCAACGATATATCTGAATGCGCGAGATGGGCTGGAGAATCTCTCATGGACTGTGTTGTCTGACAACTTAGCAAGTAAGCCCAAGTTCTGGAGCTTGCCGAGTGAGTATGTGCCGATCTGGATGCAGTTGTTGGCCCACTCTTCTAATTCGTGGAATGTGACGACGTTCTTTCCGAGCTTCTTTGTAAGTCTTGGAGCAGCCAAGTCCTTGATGATCAAGTCGAGAAGAGCTGTGATCATTGGAGCGTTTCTGAATGACTCAAAGTTGTTGACGTAGAACTGCTGGAGTGTGTTCAATGAGTTTCTTGACTCGTAGAACTCACTGGCGTTGCACTTGTTGAGTGCTTCGAAGATTGTCTGGAACTCAGCGACTGCGAATGATCCCTGGCCTGTTGTCTTTCTCTCTGACTTCTGGAACTTCTTCTCAGCCTTGAAGACTTCCTCGAGCTTCTCGCCGACAAGTTGGGCTGTGTTGTACTGTGTGGCGTTCTCGTAGTAGTTGTTTGCGGCGCTGACGACGTTGTTCAATGTGTTGAACTTGTAGTTCGTGAGGATGTTCTGGAAGTCTCTCTCCTGGCAGACTGTTGGTGTGTGTGGATGCTGCTTGAAGTAGATCTGGAACTCGAAGCCGTCGAATGGTGGTGGTGGAACATTCTTCAATGCTCCCTTCTCGTCGAGGAAGACGAACTCGTACAACTTCTTGACTGTCGCGAAGTCAAAGATAGCGTCTGGATAGAGTTCCTTGATCATCGGGAAGTAAGACTGGTTGTAGATGAGTCTGATTGATTCGCCAGAGACCTTGAAGTAGTGCTCGAGTCCGAAGACTGATGGAAGCTTGAGCTCAATGTACTTAACAAGTGGAGCTGATGCGTGATCGATTGCGAACTGTCTGAGGCTGATGAACATCTTGGCGCGCTCTGTTTCGTACTCGATTGGCTGATAGACTGCTGCGTAAGCGTTGACGGCCTTGACGACTTCGAACCAGACGGCCTGAGAAAGCTTGGCGGACAAGTCCTCCTGGTTGTCTGGTACGTGTGTTGGTCCGGAGTATAATACTTCAGCGGCGTGATCTGTGAGGAGTGGGTTGCAAACTGGGATGATCTCGTTCAAGCCGAGGAAGTCCTTGTGAACGTCCTGCCAGTTGTTCTTAGCGAATTCTGGGAATTCTCTGTATTCGAGATTGACATTGAAGTTCTTTGGTGGTCTGTCCGACAAGCACTTGAGGATTGCTGCTGTGAGCTCGGCACATGGTGCATCAAGCTGGTAGCCGTCGTAGTGGGAACCAGACATGACAGCGATCAAGATTGTTGCAAGGAACTGAGATGGAATCTTTGGAATGACTGTGTCAACGATTCTCTTAGCGAGCTTCTTGTCAACTGTGCTGCCGAAATGCATTGCGATTGGGTTGGCGATGACATTAGCGAGAACTTGCATGCGCTTGCTTGTGTTTGTAGCATTTGGAACGTTGGCGATCAAGTACAATAGGCGCTCGAAGCTGCTGAGTGCTGCTTTCTGGAATTCAGCATCATTTGACAATAATGATTCGTATAACATCTTATTGACGAAGTTGATGTAAGCGTTGTAGCCTCTGTTGAGGTGGTCAAAGTTCTTTGACTCCCAGAACTTCATCTGTGTGAGGAAAACTTCGACGATGCTCATTCTTGTTGCCTGGTCGACTCCTGGGACTTTGCCTGGCATGAATGAGTACTTATCTAGTGAAGCACGCTTCTTTTCTGGAAGAACAAGAGCAATGTCGGCGACTGTAGCTAATTTGCAAATAAGGCCAACGAGTGCTGTGTTGTGGTTGGATTTGATGTACTGTGAGAACTTAGTTTCCTCTGTTGGATGGCGGATTGCTCCAAGAACGATAGAATTGCGTGTTTCGCGTTCGAGGAGTTCGATTGGTGTTCTAAATGGTGAAGCATTGACAGCAGCGTCGACATCACCGCCTGTCAAAGAAAGATTGTGGATGATTTCGAGGCAGATATTTGGATATGTGTTAGCATTTGTTGAAACTGCTGATTTCTTTGCGATGATCTTCTTGCAAACTTCGTTGATGAATTTAACGCCTTCGTCGAAGAGAAGATGGTTCTCGTCTCTCATCTGGTTCGGGAACAAATCGTTTGCGACTGTTTGGAAGATATAGGAATTACTGCGTTCAACGAAATCCTTAACAACCCTCTCAACTGTTGCGTCGAAGAGCTTCTGGAAGATTCCGTCCTTAGCATCTCTGAGATATCTCATGGATCTGTTATTTGTGATAAAATTCTCAGAAACAATCTTCATGAATTCCTCGCTGTTGTGTTCAACTGCGTTCTTGAAGACTGTGTAGTAGTAATTTGTTGGGATTACGCCTGCAATTTCAAGTTGGTTGAAATTGATGTTAATGATCGAAAGAGAGCGGTTTCCGTTGCCGTTAAGGACTGATGGGTATGGCATTGTGGGGAAAACCTTGTGAAGTGGGAAACTTGTGATGATTGATTTCAATTTCTCGATCAACTTCTGATTTGAATTCCAGACTGAGAATGAGCGGTTGATCAGACCAGAGATATGCTCGAGAGTAGCGTAAATAAGTGGAGACTTCCAGTCAAGTGTTTCTACGTATTTTAATGATTCCTGGAGGCAGTCGAGATATGTATCGACAACCTTCTCGCGCTTTGTGTTGATGTAGATCTGAAGGTAGTTGTGTGCGTCGCGCTCTTGAAGGTCTTTGAAAGAATGCTTTCCATCTAAAGCGTACATGAGTTGCTCGGCGAAGGACGTGTTTCCGAACTTGAAATCTGAGCGTGGGATGCGAGCATTGGCGAGCTTAGCGATTACGTCTGTTGGAAGACATGATAATGCATTTTGAGGCGCTCCTGGATAAGCGTGTGGTGCCTTGATAATTTCATATGCGACAGATGTGAGTTTCTCGTTCTCATCGCATAATTTCTCCATCTTGGAGAAGATTGCACCCAAATGTCTAGATTGTGTTGGGTTTTGGGAAACAGTTTGAATGAATTTGAGGAGTGTCTCCTTTGGCATATCGATGACCATCTGTTTGATGAGGTCTTCCTCGTCGAGGATGTCCATTAATGAGCTGAAGACAGGCTGGTCGACAATAACTTGGAAAATACGATCCCATTGCTTGCCTTTGACAAGCGAGATCAAGTAGTCTGTGTTGTGTACTTCAATGAAGTCGGATGTGGTGTTCATTAGCAAAAATGAAGTGAGACGATAGAAAGAAAAAATTATGAAAAAATTTTGATCATGAAAAGTGACAAAAACTTTCTAAAATTGAAACAATGCGATCATTTTGAATAAAAATAAAAACAATTATACATGTGCTTATGCTGCGAAATTAAAGCTAAAATTTAGATATTTTATGGATTTGATGTTAAAAGTAAAAAATTATCGTAAATTTTAAAAGACAGGGGATTCCCACTATTCAAATCATTTGTAAAGTTTTCAAAATTTTTGTAATTATTTGTAAATTATTCAAAGGGATTTGACCCGTATTGTAAAGTAGTCAATGTTATATAATGACGGATGTAATTTCGATCAATTTGGATGAAATATAGATCATGTATACTATCTAATTCGATATTCCTTAAAATTCCAAGAACTTCTGGCAAACAAGTCAACTCAGTTTGAGGACAAAAACGTGCTTACGATGCATCATTCTCATCCCGTATGCATATGGATCAGCTGTTGGCCGATTTAATGATATTTTCAAATTCCTCAATGAGAATCATCTTTTCAATTTTGAATTCAGGAAGATTCAAAATTAATAAATAATGCCAGCTCATGTCAATGCCATGTGATAAATTCGATTTTATTTAAGATTATTGACTTTATTCAATTATCGTTTATACGATCATTTTCTTTTCAAACTCAAATAATTTATAATCAAAATATAAGTCTATTGTCAAAATAATTGGAATTAAAGTTTACGCTAAAACTTTATATTTTTGAGAGGATAGGTCATGAACCATTTTACATCATAATTTTTGTCATTTTATGCGAATATCTGTCAAAACTTTTGTGTCTGCAATAACTCAAATCCAATGTTTTTGATATTTACATACAATAAAACTCATATGATATAAATTACTTTTTGCTTTTCAAATTTCAAATTAATCAATGTTAAAATTGAATGTTTGATGAATTGTAATATGCAAAATAAATAGTTATTATATCAGTAAGCATCTATCTAAACAAAGAAACATCCAATTGATTTTAATAAAATATCGAAATATATTTTGATTTCATTCTTCAATCATGAAATCCCTTATTGATGTCAATATACTCGATGTGTATATGTTGAATATTAGCTCAAATCAAGGTATTATCACAAATAAATATTATAAAAAATGAAGGAAAGACATCACATTCAGTTTGCAAATACCGCGAATTAGTTTCTGCGTGAAATTTATTCAAGCAAAAATCTCTCAATTTTGTCCAACATCAAGACATCATACAGACTTTGCCAGCACAGATAGAGGATAATTCACATGGATTTAATCATTCTATATATATTCTTCTGTAATACTACCAACGGAAGATATTAATATAAACGATGTACATCTAGTTACAAATCATTTTTTATCAACTTAAAAATTATTATAAAAAAAACTGACTGTAAAAAAATAATTAAATATAAATTAATTGTGTAATATTGGTGCTTATTATAAAAAAAAATTATGTAGCATACGATTATTTTCAATTCAAAATTGAGATTTTCAGAAAGTAGAATATTCATATATCACATAATTAAAATTTTTCTACATTTTGTGCGCTTTCGCGCCCGTAAAATATCTCACAATTTTAATTTTTTTGTAAAGTTATCAAAAATATTAAAATATAAATTTATTTTACTATATCATGATTCATTGTATAAATTTTTTGTAAATTTATCAAAAAAATAAAAAGTGACAATGAACCCCATTTAAAAATTTAATAAAAAAATTAAATGAATGAGATTATTGTAGGTTCTAAATATAGAATCAAGAAGAAACGGGGAAGTGGCAGCTTCGGTGATATATATGCTGGCGAGCATATCATTACACTCGAAGAAGTCGCTGTCAAATTTGAATCAGTAGATAATATTCCACCTCAATTACTTTGCGAATCGAAAATATACAAAACACTACGTGGTGGTGTTGGCATCCCTGATCTGAAATGGTACGGTGTTGAAGGAGATTACAATGTTATGGTCATCGAATTACTTTCATCTACATTAGAAAATCTTTTGGATGAATGCCAACGTAGCTTCTCTCTAAAAACAGTACTAATGATCGCTGATCAAATGCTATCGAGAATACAATATATACACAACAATGGCATACTTCATCGCGATATTAAACCAGAAAACTTCATGCTCGGCATCGAAAAGAACCAAAACATCATCTACTCAATCGATTTTGGTCTATCTAAAAGGTATATAGACCCTAAAACAGGAAAACATATTCCGCAAATCGATGGAAGAACACTTTTAGGTACTGCAAGATACGCGTCACTAAATACTCACCGTGGTATTGAGCAAAGTAGACGTGATGATTTAGAAAGTATCGCTTATGTTTTGATATATCTATTAAAAGGTTCTCTACCTTGGCAAGGGTTCAAAGAAGAGAATCGAACAAGAAAACACCAGCTCATATATGATTGCAAGCTTAAGACGTCGCCTGAAGAATTATGCAGCGGTTTGCCGATTGAATTTACAAATTTCTTAACATCGGTCAGAGCGCTCGGTTTCAAAGAAGATCCTGATTACTCTAAGTACAGAGCTGATTTCCGCGCGTTATTTGAGCGTTTGGGCTTTGTTTACGATTATAAATATGATTGGGTTCTTAGAGCAGAATTAGTTCGAGCAACTGATAACAGACCAATGTCTACCGATCTTGTTTCTCCATCATCAATGATGATGACGGATTCTCCAGGAATTTCCGCACAACCAAGTAATTTGGGCTCAAAACTCATTACTTCTGGCTCTGCAGCTTCGGTGCAACTAAATATGAAGGGAAATCTCAACCATGTAAGGACTGCAACACCTCTTATCACCATTGCACAGCAAAGTCACCCACAGCCAGGCGGACAACTTAAATCTTCAGCGACAATGGGGCAAATGCCCACGAGACAAAAGATCTCACCACAGACGTCACTACTATGGGCGATGAAAAATGGCCAATTCACGCCAAAACGAACCTAATTTTTTCTGATTTTTACTAATTTTGTTTGATTTGATATTAAATATTTGTTATACGATTAAATGTGTTTATATCTTTTTGTGATTATCAAGAAAATCGATTTTTTGGAAATTGATAAATTTCGAAATTTGAAAATCGCGAATTTAGTCTATGAAGAGAATTTCGGAGATATTTTCCGGCATTTTCTGACATGAAAATTTCTTTTCTCAATGATTTTTATTTTTCTTCCTTTATTCATCACTTCAAGCCATGACAATGAAGATGTTATATATTGAAGGAGAGTAGTAGCTGAATATCAAACAGATTATGAGTATTCAAATCTAGAAGAAAGTTCATATTATGAATAGTCAAATGATAACGAAGAATCAAGCTACAATGAAATAATAGCAGAAAGTAGTCGCAAATTTACTCATAAAAACGATTCATATGAAGAAGATGATCAGTATCAAAAATATCCTTTGTATTATTACGATGTATATTTCCCAGATGACCTTGAAAGACATGAAATGTTATAAATTCTGCATTTATCCAAACTTCAATTATTCCATATCAGATACTCTTAAGATCACCAAACGTATAAGATAATTTTGATATGCTTATATATTTAGAAAATACTATCATATTATTGTTGTTTGAAATGATATTCAATAGATAATTGTTTCATAAACTTTAAGCCTTAGCTGAAATATTCATTATACATACTAATTTTCCATAAACATCTAAAACTAAATACATATCATTTCATAACAATTGGTATTTTATTATTTGAATAATTTTTTCTTGCATTGTAATTGATGTATAGCTAGTTTTATCATATAGCTTGATGAACTGTATCATATCTCTCATACACTTATTTCATAAATTCACACATTAAATAAAAAGTTAAGGAAAATTCAATCTTATATAGCTAATTACCCAAAGCATAGAACCATAACCTGTATGAAAATGGATTGGTGTTGTTACAATAGTCATTTAGAATAACATAAAAAAAGAGTCCATAACATTATATAATTGAACCTTAAATTATGTTGTATTAACCTTATAATGAAATCTGACAATGTAAAAAAAAATCTGACACATATTATAGTTATGAAAAAAATGAGGTGATTTAATAACTGATTTAGAGCTTCCATGCGTTTGTCATCATAAGGGCGAAGTATTCATCATTATCGATGGATGGTGAGATGTGGCGATAGTAATCAATAAACTCTGTACGTGTGATTTTGCCATCAGCGTCTGTGTCATAGGATGCAAGAAGGTTAGCGAAGATCTTGCCAGCTGTTGTCTTGCCCATTTTGACGAGATCGGAGGACTCTGGGTTGTAAACGAGCTTGAGGTCTTCAATAGAGACGACACCAGAGCCATCCTTGTCGAGCTTATCGAAAGCCTTGTTGCACCATTTGATTCTCTCCTCGTTCATTGGTGGAGCCATCTGATAGAGGAATTCATCGTAGTCGATTGTGCCGTTTCCGTTAGAGTCGAGAAGGCGGCTGAGTTCTGTGAGTTCTGTCTTGTTAAGGATGACACCTATATCATTCATAAGCTTTGGAAGCTCATTCTTGAGATCGATGACGCGGTCGCCGGAGTCATCAGCAATTCTGAAGAGGCGGCCAATTCCCTTGATGCCGACAGCACCACGCTCAACAACGCGCTGGCGGATACGGTTCATGAGGGCATTTAATTCGATATACTTACGCTGTGGTGCAACGTATGTAGACGACATTTTTTTCTAATAATAAATCGTTACCGGTTTTTTTCTTGCTTCACCAAGAAAACTCGCATATATTTAAAAATGACTTAATATTTTAGATCTTTTTATGCGCAAAATGACTATCATTTTTTTGAACGATAGAAATGTAAACATTTATAACGTTTTTTATAATTCTTTTGGTTATGGGGCTGGTGTTAAATCTATGTGTTGTTAAAGTCTTGCCTTTCCCTATTATTCATTCCTTATGACTTAGTTTTGATTTTGTTCAAAATGATATTGATATTCACATATTTTATGGGTCTTATATTATATATCGAGGCAATTATCTGATTGCATAGGCTTGAATTTCGCAATTGTTTCATCCTTAATGATTTGTTCTGGTTTTGCTCAAATTGAAGATTGAAATTCAGTCAAATTGAATTTTATAGAACGAATACTTGTTATCTTGCATAGATTTATAAATATTTGATGTATATTGATATATTGTTGAACAATTTTGTTTCATTTTTCGCATGAAATATATTGGAATTAGGAAATATTGATTTTTATGCTTATTCAATGTGAGGATGTGATTTATTTTTACTGTATATGTTGAATTTTATATGATTTGTCCTCTTTTCACAATATTATAAGAACAATTTTTTAGAAATTTGAGAGTTAATGGAATTACCTTATAACATTCTTTGAGAGTGATATATTCTGATAGAACATTATATTTCATTTGGTCACACTATGTCAATTCACCGAAAAACATATAAATTCGAAATTATATGTTAATGTTATAACATGGTTAATTTTGGATTTCTAATATAATATATTAATGTAATTTCGTAGTTTCAAGTATATGTTGAATGAAGAGCTTCATTACTCTTCAATGATAAAAAAAAATATCATTTGTATAATAAACGCTAATCATACAAAACAAAATTTACATAGATATAAAAAACAAAACATAATATTAATTAAACAAATCCTTAATCTGTTCATCAACCGCATTTTTGTCGAAATCAATATTGTTTGCTTCTGCAAGATCAACAATCTGAGTCCAAATTCCTTTCTTCATTGCCTTTACCTTCTTAGCTTCACTTTCTTGCCTAGCAATTTCCAGCTTAGATCCTGCATCATGGTGAATGGCCATAACTATCCTTGCAGCATCAACAGCAGCCTTTGAAACGAGAACATTCCAATGTGTGCTGCACCTATCGATTCCATTAAGCACCATTGGAATCAATCTACTCGCTAAACTCGCAAAAACTAATATAAATGACTTTGACGAAATAACGTTCAAAGCAGCTACGTTAGTTTTGTAGTTGTATGATGCTAGAGAGTCTTTAAGTATGCTAAACATGATATAACCGGACTTTTCGATGTCTTGTGCTGGAATATGCGGAGCGATGAAAGTGAAGTGGCTTAAAAACGCGCATTCTTTGTTCGTGTCAGTTTTAGGCCAGTGTCTTACTAATTCTTGAAGAGTCCAAGCAGCAATACTTCCATCCTGAGTTTCATAAAATTCTGCAAGCTGGTTGAATGGCAAAAAGAACTCGTAAGACATCTGCGAGCAAATTAGAGGGAAAATTATGTTCTTGTATAGAGAATAAAACGGAGTTTTCAAAGGCAAAGTTTGAGTTTTCAGAAAATGTAGCAAAAATCTTAAACAAGGCGCAACACATGGATATAACATGTAATTGTCGCTGTATTTAAGTAACTGGCGAATAATTATCTGAAATATAATTTGTCGATAGCCTGAAACTGTATCAAATACTAATTGGATAAATGACTCGACGGCCTGAGTCTCTTTAGGATCTGGGCTTTCCAACAAACCAACAAATCCGGAAAGAAAATCTTTTGTCAATAAAATTTGAAGAGAGCTTAACTCAGAATTCTGTACGAATGAATATAGTATCTTATGTATAGTAGACAGATGAAGCCAGCTGTTTGTATTAATGGGAATGCGTGAATCTGCATAAATAATAGTTAAAGGAATTGGAGGGATAACGCGAATGAGATTTATCTTCACCATCTCGAAAACTTCTACTCGCAATGCTTCGTCCAAACCACGAAAAATATGGACGTTATTGACAGCATTAAAAATCTGTGTTAAGTAATCTGCTTTCTTGCTTCTGTTATTCATAGTCTGTGGGTTGTCGAAGTCAACAATAATCTTGCAAAATTGAATTATTTCATGTAGATGATTTGCGGTGGCTGGCGCTAATGGAATTGGTGCGTCATCTGATTGAGTAGGTTCTGGTGTGAATTGTACGAGTTGTACATTTCTTGCTGATGTGAATCCTATAGGTGGTCCTGACTTCGGATTTGTTCTTAATTTCGGCAGTGAACTAACAAGAACACTCCTTCCATTACTTTGCTGCTGTGAAGAATCACTCCTTACACTAGAGCTTTTTTTCTGATGTTAGAATTAAAAATATACATATCTGTTAAGAAAATTACTCATCATTTTATTATATTGGCATGAAAAGTGACATAATAATGTAAACCATTCAAATAAAAATTTTATTCTGATTTTTGGCTGTTTAGGATCAGGTGACAATGGTACGAATAAATTTTGGTACAGTTATATTTCATATTTTTTGAATTGCTCTCAATTTTTGATAAGGCATTTTGAAAAATAAGAAATATTGGATAAAAATATTAACCTTCATCTGTTTCGCAGTAAAACAACAACTGGCGAATAAAAATATTTACGTGACAAGCCTTGACATGTAAATAAAAATCAATCATTTCGTTATCATCCTAATTGTTGATCCACTCAGGGTAAAGTAATACCTCCGTTTTGTGTTATTTTAATAAACCTGTTTTAAAAGCTTTAAATCATTAATTTTGTTTGAAATACAATTTCGTATTCCTTGAATATTGAATATAATGAGATAAAAACTAGTTAATATGTTTCATCTTCTGCTAATAACTATTGGATCAGTCCTCCCACCCCTATATACGCTGAGTTTTCAAACTCAACTAATTTCAAACAAGGAAAAATGTATTAAAAAATTGTCTAAAATTATCTTAATTTTTTAAAAATTCTAGGATTATGGGCATTTTCAGAGAGGTTTCTATCATACATCCTTCATAATTTTAAGCATGTAATGTGATGCTATGTCTGATTTTATATTTATTTCATTATTTTCGATTTTTTAGAAATATCGAGTAAGATAAAACAAGTGTATGGGATATAAAACTGGGTAGATCTTCACAAAATGGATTTCATGTTAATAAAACAGTAGTATTATTGATTATTATGATCGAAAATTTTCAAAAAGTTGAAATCAGGAATGATTTCTGATCTTATTCTGATTGAATTGCAATGGTGAACCGAAAATTCTATTGACAATGCTTTTCCTGAAGATTTTATAACATTTTCACAAAGAAATGAAAAAGAATCCTTGACTGATGAATGAACCATAATCCAAAACTATTTAGTGCCTAAATCAATCTAATTCGTTCATTCTGCAGTTCTTTGGATCGATATTTGCTGCTTAGATGATATTCAGTAGCTAATGTGAATATATAGTCACAGAAAACCAATCTGTTCAGGATCCACAAGTGTAATTCTTTGATAAAAGCAAAATAATATTTATGAAAATTTTGAAACATGGATTTGTGATTGATAAATAACATGAAAAGAAAACATTTAATACAAACAATATATAAATATAAGTTAAGATTCATAATCATACTGATCATTAGAATCCTTTGATGAATTGATAAGAACTAATTCAATTCTTGACGGAGAAGATAACATACATGGGTGTAAATTACTATGCTTAATCAGTGTAGCAGGTGCACGCGGAGGAACTTCAGTATAGAACCAAAGTAGAACGAATGTGCACAAGAAACAGCCGATTTCCATAATTACGGCACAAGCAAACTCCGGGATGCCTGTTAAATATAGGATAATATAGATTGTTAGAGTTGTAAGAGACAAAGAATACGCAAAAGACACAACTTTGCGGGATCTCTGTATCTTAATCATAAGCGATGGTTTTTCTGATACCAAAACAATGATCCTGTGGGCTTTTATCATTGACGTTATTCCAATCGAAATATACCAGACTAAACCAATTACGACAAGCGTAAACGCGAGTATGAGGAAATTCTCTGTCCTAACTAATGGTATGATAATTATGCCTGTTGTAACAAACAAAGAGGCGCCGATTATTTCGATATGTTCGCGAACCGAGAATTTTATCCTGAAAATATTACATCCACTGCATAGGAATAACAAGCAGCTCGTCAAAGTGGTGTAATACAATACATCGAGAAAATGTGTTGTGAATTCAAGTAATAAAGGAAGTTTATCGGTTTCTGATAGAATGGTCCAAGTATAGTACCATATATACAAATTTAAGCTGCGAATCAGCTGCAGTAGCATGAAAGTAGTATGTAGTGGATAGCGAAACACATGCAAAACTTGTGATCGAGAAAACCAGTAAATGAAGACGAAAATGTATATTATAGACATCTGCATGAACAATGGACGCAAATATCTGTTCCTTGTATCAAGCTGCGTGTCAGGATTCGAGAATGAGCCTTCGACTGCAAAATTTGCTTGCTTATTTGTACACATGAATAGATATAGCTTGTAGACACCATCATGGTGGATGTCACCACTTAAAGAGTAAGTTGAATTATCAATCGATCTTGAAACGTTAAAAGTTTTCATGTATTGATCTCGATGCTCGCAGTAGTACCTATAAGAACGCTCCCTGTACGTTTCTTTTGATAGGAACACAATCGACATCGGAATTAATTTCGATTTGACCGTTAAATTGTACTTCCCACCAGCTCGAAAGCCGTATGTTGTCACAACATTCGTCGAAAAAGAGGCAGTGTACACGATTTCGACCCTGTGGGAAATACAAAAAACGAAAAACAAGGAAATCATTAATAAATTCTGAAAAAACTGACAAATTTCACAAAATTTTGGATTTGTCACTTTTGTAATCTAACAAATCCAATTTTTGTTATTTTCTGCATTTTGAGATTGATACTAATGAAATGTCTGGAAATTTTACAGTTTTTTACTGTATCAAACTTTTTACATTATTTCTTCTTTACGCCTTTATATTTTAATCAATTAATCATATTTATCACGTCAAATTATGGAAATCGAGCATTTGAAAATGAGATCATTTTGAAAGTGTTGTCAGTTCAAGATGGGAAGAAAAATATGAGCATTTTCATACATATTTATCACAATGATGTCAATCAAATAGTTAAATCGCATTATGAACATTCATTGTGTGAATTTTTCTCAATTACGCGTTCTATCATCTAGCTACTAAATAAACAAATAGGAAATTCGTTAAACTATATTATACTTTAATCCAAATTACAAAGTAAGATCAATCAGATTATCGATTGTCCTATATAGATTGGAAATATTAAGTATATAGGCCCAAATAAGGAGAATTTCGACAAAGGCTGAACAGGAAGTTCATTTATAAAGAAGAAACAATGGATAATAAAAAATATTTGACATGTAAAATTGTTTACTGAAATTACAACAAAAAAATTATTTAACGATTATTTTCGATTCAATTATTTCGAAAAAGGATATCTGAGAGCATGTCAGATTTGCCACATTACATGTCAGATATTTTCCAAAACTGGGATGGGTTACCTATTTTATATTGTTGATGTGTGCTTGTCAATCAGTTTGAAGCTGCTCCCCAACAAATTCAGAATGAGATATCCCATCAAATCTGAGGAAAAACATTAATCTTAGATGAAAATAATACTATTTAAAAAAATATAAGCAACGCTATGGGCTTACTTGGAAACTTGATTAGAAGAGCTGGGAAAGAGATAAACGGATTTGTTGGTGATATTATGAATCTAACCATGGAATTGCTTTCTACTCACGAAGATGATGCAGTTTTCATTCTCGGAGCAATTTGTAAAGTCATACTAATTAAATCATATTTAGCATTTGCTGAATTGCTAGCTCCTAATTAAAGAGATATGAGGACCGCAAATGTCATCAAAGAGTATTTCCAGAGCCTATTATGTAAATTATTTTTTACAAAATTTGTTAATTTGTATTTAAATAAGATTTATATTATTTGCAAGAAACAATTCTTGCATGATATCATAATGAATGATAAAGTTATAATAGGAAATTATTTTCCTACATTAATTTCGAGATAAAATCTATATTTCAGCTGTTGACAGGTTTTTCCGGTCACTATAACAAGAAAAATTTCTTTCTACCAAAAGAAACCTCATTATGGCAGCATCAGAAAACAAACAAGGCATGGTTCGTGATTTTATCGAATCAATATTGATAATAACACAAAACATGTTCAAGTGGACAGCTTTGATTTATGCTTCAAATAATGGATATCATATAAACAATAGGATAGATATTTATTTTTGAAGGAATGAAAATCGTACATTGAGTTTTGAGTCCTTCTCTGGTGTGATAGTTGTGTACATGTAGTTTTCAAGACTGCTTGAGAATGGCATTACAGTAGTTGTTAATTTATCTGTTGTGCGAACAAAATCGTGAAGATGGCCCAAAAACATCAACGATTCATCTGGGATTTGATCATGGAATGTGGTACGAAGCGCATGGATCCATTTACGAGTGATTTCAACGCCATGAATTCTTTTATCGTTTTTGAGGTCGTGACCAAAGATAAGAGGAGTTTGATATCCGGGAACAAACACTCTAAGTAATTCAACGTTGTAAAGATGAACATTTTTTCCATCATAAAAAGATTTCACAGCTCTATGCATATATCGATCGTGATTTCCTGGAATAACGTATATAGGAATATTAAGGGTCTCAAGAAGTTTGTAAAACTTGGTCCATGCTGACAAAGCATGATAAACTTTGAAAGATATAATGTCTCCAAGCATAAACAACGCCGTTGGATGCTCTTTTTCTACCAATTCTTTGATCTTGTTGTATGTTTTTTCTCCACTTCTTGATGCTTTTTCAAATTGACCGACATGAAGATCAGATATCACTGCAATTCTGGTCTGCTGTGGTTCTGTTTCGAGATGGATATCAGCATGCTCTATTTTAGTGGTATTGAGTTTAATCTCCAATTCGGGTATTGGTAAATTTTTTAAAAACCTGCTTTATAAAATCAGACCCTACTTTATTTATTACCCCCTATTATAAATTTTCAACCCCTTATTTATGTAATTTTTGGTACCCCTTTTTATTTTTTCGAGACCCTAAATTTTAGAAATCATTAATACGACAACTTTGATGATGATGATGAAAAATCATTACAAATCAAAATTAACTTTATGTTATTTTATATATAGTTAGAAAATGATGTGTACAATTACCATATAAAATTTGGTAGCTTGATTAAGCTTCTAAAGCAGCATTTGCCTATTTTTCATGTGTCGGTATTTTTTCATATCCCCTATTTTATATTTTCAACCCCTAACTTTTGCCGATAATTTACTACCCCTTTTTAAATTTTCGAGACCCCAAATTTATTGTATTATGGAGTCTGATGTTGCTGATTTAGAAGATATTGAAGATCCGGAAGCACTGGCGAACAAAAATGTTAGGTATATTATATCAGCCAATCAACTTCATTCGCTCTCGTTAGCAGAATTAAATTTACCACCTGGTTTATGTTTCGGATATTGGAAATTAAATACGTTCAATCAACGTCTTACAACACCATCTGATGTTGTACTGTCATATTATTGCCCATTATTCATCGGCCCATTTTGCACACCATTGAGAAGAAAAAGTTGTCTTAAATTGTTCGCAACTCTAACCTTTTGGTTATCTGCTGCCCAAATAATCATGTACATGGGACTTTTATCGGTTTCTCACAATCCTTTGCATAATACAGCAATTGATCCCAAATATTTAGTTAAATACGGATGTTTGTCGGGTGAAATGATACGAAAACACAATGAATACTGGAGATGTATCAGTTTAATTATCTTGCATTCAAGTTTTGGACATTTATGCATAAATGTTTTTCTACAGATGGCTTTTGTACTCGGAAGAGAAGCTCAATGGAATACATTACGCGCATATGGATCATTTATCTTATCGACAATTTCTGGATCCTTCTTCACTTTATTATTTAATCCAAATGCAGTTTCATCAGGCTCCAGCAATGGAATCTTTGGTGTTTTCGGCTCATTTATTACTCTATACTTCATATTATTCGAAAATTTACAATGGCGACATAGAATCGGAGCTTTATTCTTTATTTGCTTGGTTGTCATTCTTTTAATCTTCGCTGGCGTTCAAAATGGAACAGACAGCGCAGGACACATTGGCGCTTTCTTATTTGGAATATTTTTCGGGGCATTGATTTTCATCAATAGAATTAGAAAGCGGAATCAAAAAGTTATTGCCCTGATCTTTGGAATCATGTTCACATTAGTTACATTATTGCTGCCGATTGTTTTTTGGCTTTTGGAAATCGATATTTCCAAAATTTTAGAATTCTTCAAGAAAATTATTAAGAGATTGGATAACACAAAATAATAGACTTTTATACACCGCTGATAACAAATTTTATTTAGCAATTTTATAAAACAAAACAAGAAATTAGGCAATTGTATTCTCAAATACATCCAAATTAAAACGTGATTGGACCGTTCTGCAGTGATTTGCAAAGTTATCCACAGATAAATTTCATTATTTAACCTGAAATTATCTGATTAAGTAGTATACTACACTAGATTGTAAGCATTGTGAAACTATGCTATTTGTAAGCTAGTTTTGCTTAAGATTTATTAAGTTCTTTAAATACTTCTTCTTTCCTAGCTCTTTCTCTTTTAATTTTTACTAGCCTGTATGTTTCAATGCTTTGCACTATTTTGTTTTCTAATTCTGGAATATTTTTCTTCGATTCTTTGTATTTAGTCTTCAAATCGCGTAGTTCTGCTTCGAGCTTGCTATTTTCATGTTGCACAGCTGTTATTTGTTTAGATAGTTCAATAATATTCTTCATTTTTTCCTGTTTTAGCTTTGCTGCCTTTTTCATTGACGCTCGTGATGATTTATCATCAGCACTACTAATAGAATCGAGAATTATTTGCACTTGCTGACTATTTTGTGATTTTTTTGAAGATTGAGTAGAGTCGTTATCTGAAATTGCTTTCCTTACTTTCTTAGGTTTCTGCTTAACAACGACGTCATCATACCAGTCACCCCATATCGATGAGCATTCCTTGTCTATATCTTCCAATGGGCGTAAACTATCAACAGTGCTTACACTCATTGAGCATGAGGGTCTTACAAAAATAAACTGGGGAAATATACGTTTATTTTTTGTATAGGGTCTTGCGAAAATAAATAGGGGTAATATTTTACAATTTACTAAAAAATCGAAAAATAGCAACGAAGATACTATGGCCCGGCTGGGCATTTAAATTGTGTGCATTGATATAAATACATCTGTTGATACATCTCTAATTTTTTAAATATCTATGTTTTATTGAATTTTTATTTCATCATTAAGGTAAAATTCTGAATTATATGAAAGTGTAGACTAATTTCTATGTAGACATGAGCTTATTGTCGGCTAGAATGTAAATCAAATAATTATAAAGGAAAAAAAAGTGTGATTGCAGCCCCTTTTATAATAAATAAGGTTAAATAGAAACGTGACAAAAACGTAAGAAAAAAAATTGGTGAAATAACTGACAACCGTTTAGTCATCTCTTATAAATGTCACGCAGGCACCTTATTCCGCAAGAAGCCAAAGACGAAATTGCAGAAGTCTTTGAGCTTTTCGATTCAGACAAGTCTGGCTGCATTGATCGTGAGGAGCTCTACGTCGGTTTACGCGCTATGGGCTTCAATGTCACAAAACAAGATATAGAAGCAATCTTTAGAGAAAAAGATCTCGAAAATCTCGGATATCTCGTATTTAAGCAATTCCGTGAAGTAATTGGTCAGAAATTACAGGAGAGAAAACCTGAAGAAGAATTTAAACAGGTATTTGCTCTCTTCGATAAAGATCACACTGGTAGAATCGGTATTCGTGAAATCAAGCGTGTTTGTATGGAACTTGGTAAAACAGATCTCACAGAAGACGATATGAAGGCTATGATCCGTCAGTTTGATACTGATGGTGATGGATTTATTACACAGGCTGAATTCGTACGTATGATGGAGGGTGATTTCTAAGCCCTATCCTTGGTTCGGTAAATTTTTTTTTTATTTACTTTAAATGACCCATCTTATTTTTGTTGGTCGTCATATTGGCTACTAAAATAAATTTATTGCATTCCTAAATTAAGCAACTTTATATATTTTGATAATGAAATTATAGTCCAAACGAATTTGATCTAAGAATATACTGAAATATCAATATATTCGATGAGTAATGAATAAATATAATATATTTTTAACAAAATTATACAATTCTATTTAATCGTTAGAGTATCTTCAGTAGCTTTCAACAAAACTAGTTATGCGGTATTGAAATTCTTATTAGTCGTACACAGATCTTTGAAAGTTTCATATAATCCGCTTTCAACGAGTTTTCTAACAGTAACTGTGATTCCATTTGATGCTTCTGATAATACCAAATTTGGAGAATTCCAGCGTAAAGCAAAAGTTCAAATTTTTCGAATGAATCTCAATTAAAACAAGTAGTATATGTATGGGGGTTATTTGCCAAAATTTGCAAACGCCTCTATGACCCCATTTTTGAAGGATTTAAGTCAATAT
>MRSU01010831.1:0-10652 GCA_008369845.1 Trichomonas gallinae
GTTGAAGAAGGAGTAATAGAAGGAGTTGAAGAAGGTGTTGAAGAGGGAGTAAATGAAGGAGTTGAAGAAGGAGTTGAAGAAGGAGTAAATGAAGGAGTTGAAGAGGGAGTAAATGAAGGTGTTGAAGAAGGAGTAAATGAAGGTGTTGATGAGGGAGTTGAATAAGGTGTTGAAGAAGGAGTAAATGAAGGTGTTTGAATTGGAATACATTGATATGAACTTGTCATTATGAATCCAGTCTTACATTGGATACATCCGGAATTAAAACAACTTTCGCAATTTTCTGGACAAATTTTTTTTGATATATATATTTGCCGAATAATAACGTATCCATTTCCAGCATTTCCATATGACGAATTTCCATCATATACTTGTAGCATTCTCATTCTTCTCCAACTTGCTGATACGTGCGAAACTCCTCCCATACCCATACTCGCGTAAATCAGATTATCCTTTGTATCTAATTTATAAAAACCATCTGTACTAATATTATTAAACCCACCACCTCCACCAGCCAGTTTGTTTTGATTTTCATCGCTCTGTATCGGCAAATCCGCTAGATTTGTTATCTTTCTTAAGGGGAGATTTTCAATTTTATTATTTTGAATTTTACTCTCAAATTCATATGTGTAATTTATTCCACCAGCTGGTGATCCATTATGCCCCATTTCCTTATATCCATTATCTCCAGAGTAATAAAAAGCTCCACCTCCCCCTGCACAATTGATAAACTCATTGTTATTAATATAAATAATTGATGATCCTCCTCCACCCATAGATATCATTTTATTCCTGAAATTTAATCCATTTCCTCCATTAGGATAGCCTCCATTGGAAGTGTTAGGCTGTTTTCCAACTTTTATTGAAACATTTGTAACAACCCGAATATATTTTGTCATATTTAATATAGTCCCTTTACCACCATTGTATCTAATTATTTTATAAGTAGAGCCTAAAGCAGTTTCTTTGGTATAATAAACATTTCCTCCTTGAGCACCTCCACACTCAAACGAATATAATCCTGACGAGAGTTCTATTTGCGCATCTTCTTTTGCTGTAAATGGTAATTCAATACACAGAAAGAACATCGATTTTGAACAATTTCAATCAAATATGATTTATTTTTAATTAAAATCAATGAATTATATATAAAATTATTCGTCTATGCCATTACAACCATAAAAGAAAAATGTTGATGATAAAATTTTACTCATCAACATTTTGTTGAAATAACCAAGTCATGTGCTATTGTAACTTATATACGATAGTCTTTTTGCCAATATTCACAAATAATTGAATGTTTGATTTTGTCAAAATTTTTTTTGAGAACTATAAATATTTTCTATCATTTATGGGCGTGGAAGAACATTAAAATAAAAGATTGTTTACATAATATATGGTGAAAAGAGTGAGTTTGTTCACCTTAATTTTATTTTTCACAGTCATTTTTTTTTTTTTGAGACCAACGTAAAAATTTCCGAAAAAATAAGAACGGATAACGAAAATATTAAAGCAAAAAGAACTATGAAACTAAAAAAGGATAATAAAGCTGATGATTTTTTTTTATTTCAAAAACATTCTCACAATGAAAATTCGTTTAAGATCCACATAATGCATATTTATCAGTATTTTATAATAGAAGTGAGAAATTGATGAATTGTTACAGTATGAATAAACTTTAACTAGTTAAGAAAAATCCTTGCCTTTAAAAGTTTTAATAACTTCTAATTCAAGGATATTTTCGTCTAAATTTATGAAGATATGAAAATCAAATTCCGTTTAGTTAAAGTTTTACTGAAATTAACAACAAAAATACATTTTTAGACGTTTAGCTATTCTTGATGATACTTGAATAAGGATCAAAAAAACAAATTAAATTAATGTCTCAATTCTGTTCTTTTTATATGAAATTTTCTTAGTATCACGAGAGCTTCATTATATGATAATGTTTTGGGTTTGTTTGAATAGCTACAGATTGGAATTTCGTTTGCTGATTTTGTCGGAAGAATATAATTCATTTTACTGCAGTTATTATAGCCTTTTGGACAAATGCAAATAGGTGTGATTGATATCACTCCATCTCCTACATTACCTTCATAGGAATTGCCATCAAATATAACAAAGAATCTTGAATCATCAACGAAAGAAATTCCACCACTTCCCATTTCAATTTCAAAAATCCAATTATTATTAGGATATGTAGTATAGCCTCCATTTCCTATTAGATAACCACCACCTCCACCAGGCATATTATCGCTATATCCACTTTGGTTCTTCAAATTTTTGAAATCATCAATTTTTTCAAGTTTAAGATTTTTATAGTTAAATTGTTCTGTTTTTCTATAAACATAGGTATAACGCAAGCTACCAGCTGGTGATCCTTCATGTCCATATAGTGTAGTATACGAATTATTGTATAGAACCGATCCAGACCCACCTGCAGCTACAATGACTGGTTTTCCATTAATAATCAAACTCGATGACCCACCACCACCCATCGCAAACCATTCATTTTTCTTTCCTGAACTTCCTCCATCAGGAAAGCCACCAATGTTACTAGTAGGCTGTTCTCCAACTATAACTCTGATATTATCATCGATACTTATTGATATATTAGCTCTTATTACTGTTCCTTTTCCTCCAGTATATTGTGAATTGGCATTTCCGCCTTGAGCCCCTCTGCACTCAACTAAATACTTCCCTGGTCCTATCTCAATGGTCTTATTGGTTCTGGCAGCATAATATGATATAAATGAAAGCATGGAATTAAAAATGATTATTTTATTTTTTGAGAGAGAAAAAAATTCAACAGTCAGAATGAATTTCATTGATTTTATAATTATCTATGTACTGATGAATGCTTGATTCTTTTAGAATAAGGCTAAATGTCAAATAAATTGAGAAAAAATGTAAAAAATTGAATTGACTCAAATTTATCCACATAATTTGATTGCATGCAGTCATATGTTGATTGAATTATGGGCCTTGTTTGACAGTTGAATTTTGTGAAACATATAAAAATTTGGATATGATGGAAAACTATCGTGTTTCATTATGCACTGATGTGAAAAATAATAGTGATCATATGAAATTTGTATTTTGAGTAATTATTGCATTTTTTCATATATATTTAGCTTAATTTTAAAGAAAATTATGTTTTTATGATTGTATATTCTATGTCTCATCGATTGATCAAGATCATAATATATAAATATTTCGAAAATTATTGAAAAAATGAAAAACATCATTATTTATCATTGGATTTATGACAAAACTAATATATTATTACAAATTATTATATTTTCAAATTGCTTATAAGTTAAAAATAAATAAATTATAAACAAGAATAATAAAATTTTACTTACCCATTGCCAGTGAAGCATAATGTTCAGCAATATCATCAACTGTAGGAACCTTAGTAATATTTACATCGCATTGTCCTGCTTGAACGAACAAAACTCTAGTGACAATTGCATCCTCGTTCTGAAGAGTAAATATGTTATTACTATGATCTTTAAGCTCTGGAACATTAGCCACTTCACACAAAGCGAGCAAGTGGACCTTATTCTTGAAATATGTGGAGTTAGTGTATGGATTTGGAGATGTTTGAACATATCTTAAAGAAACTGAATTATGAGAGGCTAAATAGATTCCGGGTCCATATGCCGCTCCACATGTCATTCTTGCCGTATTTGAGTAGTTCTTCAGTCCATTTCTGAGGATCGAATACCATTTCGTTGCGCCAGAACCGTGCCATAGGAATCGTGATCCGTATTTCGATTTAAGTTGCTCAAATTTAGTATCTCGATCTTTGTCAGCGACAAGAGTTAGATACTGACGCTTATACGATACTGGAAGACTCATTCTATATATCCATCAAATTCTTGGCATTTGTATTTGGCATAATTGCATTATAATTGAAAATTTCATGAATTTTCTGATTTTAGGATCTACTTGGGATGTAAATATTGGCATTGCAACATCTGATGATTCATCGTAATCTTCTTCTTCTTCGATGATAACATATTCTACTTCTTCTTCAGTCATTTATTTATTTTAACATTAAAATTGACAAAATTATGCCATGATTGTCACTTTTATTTCAAAAAAAAATCCACCAAATTTAATTCAATTTTTGTTGATGTATGAAAATGATTCATTATATTTTAAAACGATATAATTTTTTGTCATGTATAATAATTTTTGTCAAGTATATAACCAATTTTCAGTCAAATTTCTGACTTTGGCTTTTCTTAACATTGGATTTTGAGTCAGGAGCGCATCGTGATTATATCGTAATTCATTTTTCGCCTTAAAATAAAAACGTCACCAATTGAATACTTTACATGTCAGAAATTAAAATAATTTTATTTTTGAAACTTCTATTTCTTTGACTCTGAATCAGAATAGTAGTATGAAGAGCTGTAATAAGAACCAGACAATTCGGATAATTCTTCTTTGTCATCTTTATCCTTCTTTTCCTTTCGCTTTTCTTCCTTCTTTGGTTCTTCCTTAGGTTTTTCTTCAGCTGGTTTTGTATTTTCGTCCTTCTTGTGTTCTGCTTCAGCTTTCTTCTTTTCTTCGTCTTCAGCCTTCTTCATCTGCCTCTTGACTAAGTTCCAGTAGTGTCCCTTCTTCTCAACGAGTTCCTCGTGGTTACCAATTTCGACAATTTGTCCAGCGTCGAAAACATAAATTCTCGTAGCATTCTTAATCGTTGACAATCTATGCGCAACGATGACACCTGTCCTTGTCTCCAAGATCTTATCGAGAGCAGCCTGCACCTTCTTCTCTGACTCAGCATCGAGGGCACTTGTAGCTTCATCGCAGATCAAAATTGTTGGATCTTTGATGACAGCTCTTGCAATTGCAATTCTCTGCTTCTGACCACCAGATACTGTTGAGCCTCTATCACCAACCATATGACCAAGCTGATTGTCGAACTTTGTAACGAACTTCTTAGCGTTTGCGATCTCCAGTGCTGCCCAAACTTCTTCGTCTGTCTTCTTCTCAACAACACCGTATGTGACATTGTCTCTGACGCTTGCCTGAAAGAGTGTTGGTTCTTGTGACACGAGGGCAATCTTCCTGTGGAGCCAATGTGGGTCGATTTCCTTGATGTCGTGACCATCGATTGTGATAATTCCTTCTGTGACATCGTAATAACGCTCAATGAGCTGGACACATGTACTCTTTCCGGAGCCTGAATGTCCTACTAAAGCGATCTGCTCGTTTGGCTTGATTTCGAATGAAACATTGTTAAGAGCCATGACATTTCTTGTTGGATAGCAGAATGAGACATTCTGGAACTTGATGTGACCTTTGAAGTCATCATATTGAATGCCGCCGTTGAAGTTGATGTCTGGCTGATATTCTAATAATTTAACAACTCTGTTGGCAGCTGTGACTGCACGCTGTTCGGCTTGGATGGAGTTCTCAAAGAAGACGAGACCCATGCACCCCATCATTGTCATACCGAAAACTGAGAACATCATACCTGGATCGAAGTTGCGGCCATTTTCTTTAGTTCCAACGATTGTTGATGCATAGTAGAGGTTACCAATAACAACAGCCCAAACGAGAACGAAAACAACGAAGAACATTGTGCCGATTAAGTAAACAATGTTTCTTTCATAGTGAGCAGCCTCTTCATTCTTAGCAACGAAACGCTTTGTTTCCTCCTCTTCACGGTTGAAGCCACGGATTGTGCGAATAGCAGCAATTGTTTCTTCGGCAATTGTGATAGCGTTAGAAAAGTTTCTGAAACGAGCAATAGCGTTCTTATGGATGAACGGGTGGAAAATAAGCATGATAATAACGACAACTGGAACGAGAGCGAACATAATCAAGCCAAGTCTCCATGAAAGGCAAAGAACCCAAATTAAACCGATCAAGAACTGTCCGAACAACTGTAGCTGCAAGCATTTTGTTGTTCCGAAGCATTCTTGAATAACAGAAGTATCTTCACCAAGAACAGTCAAAAGAGCGCCAATTGGATGTGTATCGTAGAACTTAACATCATATGTCATGATTCCTCTAAAGACTTCTGATCTAATTCTTGTAGAAATTCTAGATCCGACACGAATCCAAAACATTGATGAAATTGCCCTTAAAATAGACACAATAACGATGACAATGCTGAAGTAGATCAACTGTTTTGTAATATCTTTCATTGGATCGCCAATAATATTCATTGTATATTGACCCATCAGTGTAATGACGTTACCAAGGAAGTAGAAGGTGATAATTGGGAAAGCACCACTGGCCAGTGTTGGAAGAAGACCTGCAATAGCATATGCATCGGTTAATAACAATGCATAAACTTTTCCACGGCCTTTTTTGTTATCTTCTTTAGTGAATTTGGTCTGAACGACGCAGGTGCTGGATCTGTCAGAGCCACTCTTAGAGTACTCGCTAGAGCCTTGCCTTTCAGTCATTTTTTATAATTTCAATTGATTCTCAATAATTCAATAGTTTACGAATTTTTATTGAATGGTCTACATTGGCCTGTTATGCATTGAATCTGCCGAGGTTAAATTTTGAATGATACATCTCGAAGGTATTAGAATTGGCACCCAAGGATGTCAACATTAGACTCGTTTTAGGCTATACTAGGGATATTAGTGAGTCTGAGCCTTATTGAACTCAAAGGGTTGATGTTTCTGGTAAAATTTTTGACATTTTAAAAATATTATTCATTTTACATGTCATAATTTATACTTTACATAGTATTTTTCATTTTACATGTCATATGTTGGCAGTAGTGGTGATTGCATCCACTGGATTGCAGAAATATTTGGAGAATGAATTGTTTCGACGCGTGATAAACCACCATTCTCGTTTGGAATTTTATCATCATTTATTTGGATGTGGGCATAACTACCCCAAATCTACATGAATTTCAATCACATCAAGCGGATAGCCTATCTGCCTACTTTGCGCTGTTCCTAATTCTTGGTGATGTATCAAATTTAGTAGGATGCTTATTAACAGGAGGTTTAGTGACACAAGTCATCACATCTTCATTATTTTGCACCGTCGACGGGTTTTGCATGCTCCAATACATATATTTGGAAAGAATTCGTCCAAAATGTTGCGGATACAAGCGAGATTACAACATTTTGAATGCAGGACCATTGAATGATGGTAATATAGGAGCTGGATTCATTTATATTGGAGTAGCATCAGCTCTTCTTATCCAAATCATTATTCGAAGGATTATTTGCTAGGCATGCTCATTGGATGGGTATCATGCACAGTGAACTCTTCTTCCCGCGTTTTCCAGATAATCAAGAACTTCAAACGCAAAGACTCAAAAGGACTTTCGATGCAATTCTTTATCTGCGCGTGGCTGAGCAATTGCACATATGCTATATCCATATTCTTGAAGGATGCACATTGGTGATATCTATGGATTCAATTTCCATGGTTAGTTGGCAGTATTGACCCGTTGATATTAGATTTTATTGTTCTCTTTCAGTTTTTCAGATATAGGAGGGCAAACACCAACTATATCAAGACATATAATAAAATCCTGTTTATTAGCGGAATTAACAAATATTAAAAAAATGAACCAAATCAATTCATGACTTAGAATATTCAATTCACGTATTTATATATATGTCGACATATTTGTACTAATGATGCATTAAAATTAGTAATTTTTGTGAGTTTTGAATCTTCTATAGCTATACAGCCTAATGTATTAAAATACCTATGGTGTATTAAAAAATTGCGCATATATATTAAGAAAATCGCAAATAAACAATACGAAGAAAAAAAAAATCATGATCTGTATTTTTCTTAAATTCTTCTGGAGCCACTGGTTATGGGGAACCAAGTGGCATTTAAATTCTTTCATTCGTGCATGCATAAGAATGTATAGAATTCTAAAAAAAAATTAATTAAAAAAAATTTCAAACAAAACTTTATCAATATATATTATCTTATTGCTCAGAAAAGTCAATAGTTGGTGGCGAAATCGGCTCCGCAGACATAACAATTCCGTCAACAGATTGAAGCCTGTTTGTGCTGATTACGAGTGTAGACATGCTGCTCTCTGTTCCATCAACTGTTCCGCGCGGAATCCTGGACCTCCAGTACCTGGATTCGCTGAGTTTGTCGTTCTGCGCAATGGCTGCCCTGAAAACTCTGTGCGCGCGAAATGTCCTTCTCATTTCCTCGCTGGCGATTGATGTCAGGAGAAGCTCCGACTCCTCCCGCAAATCGGTGACAGCCGGGAAGTCCAATAGAACAGTTTCGTTGAGCAGAGCAAATTCAACTAAGAACTGCCAGAATTGCTGAGGTTTGTAGTCCGAAATCCACAAATCTACAGCATTTCTTATCATGAGGGATGCGACATTCTGGTGCTCTAGTTTTTGTATAGCTTTCGCTGCTGCGTCTTCGATGACTCTTGTTATGGAATCTGTCATTTGTTTTTTAATGTAAGCCCAAAATGCTTTCTTTCGTGATACGAATGAAGCTGTTGGGAATTCTTCTTCTATCTGTGCGAGTCTGCTTGTTATTGCTTCAGGAAGTTTAGGAGATCTTTCACTTGGAGCAGATAATGGCTGGCGAGTGACGAAAAGCGAATGTTGCCTTCTCAGTGTTTGTGGATGAGCTTTCCTTTGTGCTTTAAGCTTGGAATAGCGATTTTCGCCGTTAATATATCTAAATAATTTCTGAGCAAAGTGAATCAATGCGAATGGATCATCGCATAATTCCACGAGTGCTAATATTGCTGCAAACGCTGCTGGATCTTGATATTTCGCGCAAATTATTGCCATCAAATCCCATCTTGCTGGATCCATGCTTCTAACGAAAGTTGAGTATCCAGCCATTGTCAGTTTAGTGTAGTAAACGTCACCGGTTGCAATATCAACGATATGATGGCGAAGAGGAATGTGAGATGAACAATCGCCAACAGGACCTGCAGAATATGGATTCATCTGTAACGAGATAAATGGTGGGTTCTGGGAAATATCAACAACGCATACAAAGCGATTTACTACGTAGCAAAAAATAAGACATCCGAATTGCATGTAGACTAAAGGTAGGTCGCAAGGCGTGTTCGGGACGGAAATAATAGTACTGAAATTTCTAGGATACATATTTATACTAAAAGCGAGTGGTTCATCGATATTTTTAAAGAGTTGTTGAATAATGCAAATTTTTGAACTGTAATGTGTCGAAAAAATTCTATTAGTTTTACATCTGAAGAAAGGTATGTGCATTGATGCCATTGGATTAAGTGATATTTCATGCGGAAGTTTCGAATTCGGATGTACTTGGATTTGGATGGGAACTGTTGACCCATTTTGTATCTGGTGGAGATTGAATTCGGAAAGAACTATGTGAGATGATTTAATTTCATGTAAAACGATAAATAAATTTGTAGATCGATGATAAGTCCAAGAAACAACATTTGGAATATTAATTCCTCCTCTGTAGACTTCTATTTGTATGTCTGACTTCTGTAATGTGGCCCTAATGTGCGAAATCTTATTCCCAACAATGTGAAGCAAAGAATACTTAGGAAATTTCGATTCCGGAAGGAAAAAAGAGTATATAGGAGTATTGCTAACGAAATCTCTTGACTTTGCTTGTGAATGTATATGATAAATCTTAGAGACGAAGGCGAATCCTTTATTTGATGTGATTCTTCTAGTGACATGGATCACTTCGTTGTCGGGAGATAAATCAGCGTTGACAATGTCGATGTATTCTGCAAAAGATAAGGCCGTCATTGACTCCCCGTTCGATTTAACTAATTCGATTAATGTTTGCTTTTGATTATTCACGCAATAAAGCAATGTGTTGCCCTTGGATTCACCTATAATGCGAGATCTGACGCCTTTTTCCAGTCTAGACTTAGTTGGAGGAAAACAGGCCTCAAAACTCAGCATCAACAAAAAATCTGTAGATTGGAAATGAGATTTAGAAAGAGTATTTTTTAAGATCTTTAAAGAAAAGTCGATCATATGTTACTCTCATTCAAGATTTTTTTATTAAATTTAAATCTTATTTCATTTTTTAACAACAAATATATGAATAATGTACTATAACAAGCTGAAAAACAGCGAAATTTTTGATGTCAGTCGGCAAAAAAATCCCGAGTAGATAAATTAATTGCCATTTGCATTCTAACATTTATGACAGTGTTTTCAATGGCATCCACATGCATTTGGTGCACGCGAAGATATAAAAGCACGATTACAATAAAATTGACGAATATTTCACAAGGATTAGAAGCATTTTAACAATTGCAAATATCTAAACATATGTTTTTATGCATGAAATTAACAAAGAATAATATCAACAGTGTATTTTTGAAAAATTTTTATAAAATTTATCAAAACTCATACTGTTCGCATTTAAATGAATGGAAATAAGTTATAATCCAATTCAAAGGTCTAATATTATGTTAGAGTTAATCAATTCCAAAAATTTTGCACAAACCTTAAAAAATATCGTTAACTTAGGGTATATGAATAAGAAGAGTTAAAAAATACTTCATTGCAGGATTTTTCCTTTTTTTGATGAATTATTTGAAGGCGAGCCCCTCTGTATATGAACTATAGTCGCGGGATAAATAGGCAAACGCGGGAAAAATAGGCAAACGCTATTTTGAAAGGATTTTATTTTAGGTTATA
>MRSU01010832.1:0-12717 GCA_008369845.1 Trichomonas gallinae
AGATCATATTCCCCTATGCCATATGTATCCAACAGGCATGGTTTCGAGTCGATCTGAAAAGGCGGAGGGAGTTCCCCCCCCCCTTTTCCCTGGTGTATCGAAAAACATGTGGGTGGGTTACATTGCGACATTCTCATAAAAATGTGATGAATTGATGGAATAGTATAAATATAAAATAGTCTGTGATATCTGGAATCGAACCTGAGTCTTTTGTGGAAAACAATTAAAACTTATGTGTGATGCAGAGATACCTTCATTTAAACAACTAGGACTGATTATTGTTTAAATTTTCAAAATATTTTATTTTTCTGACTATTTTTACATGTCAGATTTTAACACTTTACAATTTTACATTTTTCATAAAATAATAATGGTTAAGTTTTCAGAATTAAAATTACCTGAACAATTTCAGTGTTATGAAGATATGATAACAAAACTGCTAAATGTTACATCTGACAACTTTGAAGATACATTAAAATACTTTCATGAATTAGTTAATTCTAAAAGGATAGATTGTGAAACGTTTCCACACTACATTAGTTACGCTATTCGAATAAGACCGAGTTCGTGTAAAGTATTACAAGATATTTACGATGATTTTGCGAAAAGATATCTTACAGTTTCATTAGAATCTGATGTAAAATCAAATAATTCATCAGGTTATAATCAAGGAACTGTTTGTCACATGTGTTTAGTAATAATAACTATTCAAAAATTTTATGAATACCATAAATGAAAAACATGTTGCTACTTTGTCAGAAAACCGCTCCACTACTCTGAAAAAGTTGCAACATTTTCAAAAAATATATGCACATTCAAAATATGCAATGATTAAATTTGGTTATTCCAACCACATCAAATGCATTTAATGACTATTTCTCTGACCCATATGAAAGAAATGAGGATGGAAAGCTTGCTAATGATAAGAGCGTTTTAATTGAATTTTGTTCGTTTGGTCCCAGTAGTAAACAAGCGATTAAATATGATCGTACAAATAATAAAGTTGTAGTTGATTCTTGTTTTTTCCACGATTTTCTCATCTTATTTATGCCAGGCAATAAACTTATTTTTGAAAGATTATTATTTAAAATATCAAGAATTTTTTCAGTTTTTTTCGCTATCATCCAATTATTAATCACACACAGCTGCTCTGTTGTGTGTTAATACAAAGAAAAATTAGGCAAAAATAAAGAGTATTATCAAACAATAAATAACAAAAAATTTTACTTCCTTGAATTTATATATGGTCTCTTAATCTTTGTTCCTGCTCCTTTTCTCTTGCTCGCTGGGCTGTCAACTGGAGCAACAATTGGAGCTAAAGATGACTGTGCGACGACTGGAGGAACGTAGTCTGGCATCTTTCCTACAACATCGTAAATGTACTGTGCGTCAATCATGTCAACAACGAACATTCCCTTGAGAAGTTTTCCGTATGTCTTCGGAGAGAAAGAGATTTCTACTGGCAGCTCTGGTGTTCCTGGGACAGCAAGTCCATGCGAAGGAGTCACAGAGAACTCAGTTGCGCTTCCAGTTGCGAAGTACGCGTGGAAAGGCTTCTGTCCGTGAACTTCAGGCGGCATCTTTACGTGCGCAATTCCAACTTTATTGAGGAGAGACTCTATTGTTATTGTCTCTATTGGTCTTCCGATCTCTGAGATTAGGTCGATTCTGAACTGCCACTCCTGACCTAGTGTGTTCTTGATGGTAGACATCACTGTTGTAACAACAGGCCTCATTGGGCTGAACTTCGCGTTCACAATTAAGTCGGTTCCTGTTTCGTTGTGTCTTGCTTCAACGATGTTCATCGACAACTGTCCGCCAATGAAGTCTGCGTTCTGTGGAACTTCACTCCTTATCTCGTACTCATTCGGCTCAAGTGACTCACTTTCACCGACGAGTGTGAAAGTTATGTTCTGCTCAATTGGTTCCATTGATCTTGTTTTCAGTATTTTCACCTCATTTGCATCACTTGCAAGTGAGTTTCCAATAATTGGATAAACCCATCTTATTCCTGGTGCAGAATCCAAGTCAGGGAGCTGAGATCTTGCAGGACCGAGCGATACAATAATTATCGAGGCCTGGAATTGTCCGAGTTCTTTTGGAGAGAAAGTGAATGGAATCTGGAACTCTTCGCCGAATGTGTTCAACGTGAAAACTTTCTTCTTCACCAAGAAAGAAAATGCTTCTGATGTTGTCGTCATCGTGACAGAGAATCTTGATGGGAACGAGAAAGGATTTGCAAACAAGATAAGCGCGCTGTTCGTTGCAGATACAACGCTTGATATAATTGTTGGACTTAGTGGCTGTGGCGGTTTTCCAACACCAGAGACAATGTAAGAGAATGTGCCTATTTCAGCGGAGATGAATGAAATTGTCGACTGTTCTTTGGTGCCGATCATCGATGGAATGTATCTCACTTCAATTCTCTTCTTTTCAGACGGCTGAAGAAGAATCATCCTCTTGCAAATTACATCGAAAACGTTCGGGAACTCGTTCTCAAGTCTGAAATTCACCGTTTTGTCTGTTGGGTTGTCTATTGCAATGAATGTTGAATCGAACTTTCCAATTGGTGCAGTCAGTGGAGCTAAAACAGAAGGAGGAGGATCTGTCGCTGTTATTTGAATGTTGTACCAGAACTCTCCTCCACTCTCGCTGTAAAAGTATATCGAAGCAATCTTGTTGCAAGATCTGAGCGGAGTAATCGTCACGCTGTAGTTTATTGAGCCTTGAGGCGGAACAACGAACTCCTGAATTCCAGATATGTCTATGTCTTGATAGCTGACATTGAATGTCACTGGGAATTTGTTCGGGTTGCTTATAGGGATCTGAACGGAGACAGATTGTCTTGCGACTGTCGAAACATTGAGTTGCTGCTCGACAGCAGGTGCAGAAACGTGTATCTCGACAACATACCAAATATGGTTCTGTGTGACTGAATCAGTGAATGTGATCATACCCGCACTGATGCCACTCCTTTGTGCATTGATCTCGAATTCGAATTCTGTCGACTGCTGAGGTTGTGGTGTGAATGTTTTTTCGAAGTTTATGATAGGTATGTCACTTGTTACCTTTATTGGATTTAATGTGAATTTGGGAACGGATATCTTATGTTTCAAAGGAATTCTCGCCTGCGCGTTTATTACGATCTTGTCTTCAGCAGGTGGCTCATCGACTATAGCAGTCAGCTTGTATAAGACTGAAGACTCTTTTGTCAAGTTCTGCACGAGCAAGTCTGCATTGAATGTTCCTACTTTGTTTGGATTGAACTGGATTTGTATTGTCTGTGTAGCGCCTCCTTTGACTGAGAATCTTGGCGTTGTCTGGAATCCGTTGTCTCCTGTGATTGTTGTCTTGAATGACCAGACCTCGTTGGATGTGTTAGTGAATGGAATCTCTTGCTTCACTGTCTTACCTGTTGTTGTTGAGAATTCCATAGAAAGTTCGTGTGTCATTTGAAGTGCAACACCTTTTATGAGGAAAACTCTGACATCGTTTTCAGATAGAAGAACAACTTTGCATGGATATTCACCCGCCTTCGTTGGCTTGAATGTTATTGGGAGCGCGTTCGATGCATTCTGTTGGTTCTTAGAGTTGTTGCTCCTTTCTGTCTGCATTGGATTTCCTTTGCTGATGTTGAGCTCGTTCATCATCTCGTAGAACTGAGGTGATGAAGACAAGACTGAGAACTTTCTCGTTGTAAAAGTAGAACGAGAAATGTTTTCCAAATCATGCTGTCTTCTGTTGACTTCATCTTTGATCCTTCCATCTTTGTTTCCGTTCAATATCGCAATGAATCTCTCGATAGAGAAAGCAAGAGCGTTGAATAAGTTCTGGTTAATCATATCTATTGGGATGCTTGCTTGTATCTTCTTTGTTGCTTCAACTTTGTATTTACCTGTAATTTCTACACCAGTTGGTAAACGTGCATTGCCTATGATTTCGATAATGAACTCGCCTTTCTGGTCATCAATGAATAATATCAAGCATCTGTAAGTTCCAAGCTTGATTGGGACGAAGTCGAGTTCTAAAATAAAGTCGTTTTTAGTTGCTGTGAATTCGACGTTGTTTTTGTTCAATATGAATGTCTTGTGGTTCTTGATTATGTTATCGATGTTCTTCTCTTTCGAGTAATCGAAGAACTCATCATTGTTGTCAAGTGGATTTTGAACGAAGGCAGATATTTGTTGCACGAGAGATTTCGGTGATCCAATCTCTTTTCCATTCTCGTCTGCAATCAATGTGACAAGCGAGTAAATGTTCATCTTTGATGGGACACCGATGAGATTCTTGACAGGGATCTTGAGAGGCAGATTCTGGTAGATTGGTGTTTCAGCTGTGACTGATGTTTCTGGAGCACTCACTGTGATGTTTGATATGAAATCAACAACAATTGGAGCAGAATATGTAGGAGGATGAGATGCAGACCTGCTTGAGTTGTCTGAGTTTGTTATGTATCTCGGACGAGAAGGAATAAGTGTGAGACGCCCGCTGAGGGGTTTAATTGTTCTCGCCTGGAAAGTAACAGGAAAGTCAACTGTCTGGTTAGGACCAACGAAGACTGATTCAGACGGAAGCTGGTAGTTAGAACTGCCATCATAAATTGCGCGATAAGTAATCTCTGACTTTGATGGATTTGTAACTGAAACAACACGTGTTATCGGTTTGTGAAGTGGTCCGCTGAACTCAATAGTTTGTAGTGGAATGAAGTGTGGAATTATGTCCATGATATATGCACCAATCATCGCGTTCATGCACTCGTTTCCACCAAATATTTCTTCCGCTGATGGACTGAATCCTAATTTGAGGTACTTCAATGCGTTCGTGAACTCAATTGCGTTTTGTTCTCGCTCGCGTTTGTCGTTTGGCAAAAATGCAATGTTTCCATTAAACAACTTCGTGTGATAACTGAGAGCACAGCAGAATGCATAACCATCTTTAAGGCTCTTGAAGTCTGTCTGTATTGCTCTTGAGTCATTAGACTTGAGGACACTGTAGATGCTCAGCCAGCGAAGAATTGAGACTTCTTTGCTGTTGTATTGAATTTCGCGCATCTTCTTCAATATTGTGTCGCTCAAATCCTCTGACTGTGGCTTGTTGCCGCGAAGAGATTTGACTGCAGCTTGGACACCTGGAATATTGTTGAACTTCTCTGGATTGATTCTGTTGATTCCGTACAACTTGAAACACTGCATCAAAACAATCATCCAAGATTCAATGCTCAAATTGTTATAAAGTGTCTCAATGACTTTGAGTTTATCAACAAGTGATGACGAAAAAGCATTACTTGATGTGAATTCGCTAAGAACTTTAGGATCAATTGACTCGAGCTCTGGAGCACCAAATTTATCAATTCCCAAAAGCTGCTTCATGATTTTAGAACGCATTACTTGAACGAAATCTTGGCGAGGAAGTAAAAACTCTGGTTTAACACTGCCAAGAAGTGCTCCCATTGATTTAAGTGACGTTAATAATTTCTTGATAGCATCTAATCTCTTTGAGAATTTGTCGTCGACTGCTGTTGAAAGTCTTTCTTCCGATTTATCGTTCTTCTTTGATGGCATGAAGTTTTGTATCATCTCTTGTATAACTGCGCCTTGGTTCTCAACGAGTCCTTGCGGAAATTCAGAGAGTTGCGTTGAGAAGAATAAAGCGTTGAAGTATCTCATGACGAACTTGATCATCATTTGGCTGCAGAGAGGCTCCCAGCTCTGTCCTTTGATATTGGCGTAGTCTCCTGATGATGAAATGAATCTGGACGTTAATTCTGAATGATTCAAGAAATTTGTCAAGTCTTCAACAGTGCTTTTCGCTGTCAGTTGTATTGGATTCGCGAAGTATGGGTATATTGTGAATATTGAGTTATCTGTTGTGCACGTGACAATGAAACTAGTTGCGTGACCGTTGTCATCTGTTAAAGCGACGTTGACTGAGAATGACATTGGTTTACTTGCCTGGAAAGTAACCAATAAAGGAAGCTTTTCTTGTGTGTGCTGCAACTGGTTTCCATCAGGGAATGTTACTTTGACTGGGAATGCGTTTTCATCTGCTGATAATGTAGCTTTAAGCAGTCCATCAATATATCCGTCGTTCTTGATGTAAAGTTCGATTTGTGATTTTGTGTTTAATGGGACAATAGGCAGAGAAATCTCTGGAACAGAAACACTGAACATGCTGCTTGTGCCAACACCTGTGAACTGTATTTTTCCGATGACACTTTCCTCTTTGCCTTTAGACAAAAGTGGAACGTAGCAGTTGAAAGGTGTCGCGGAAGGAGGCTGGAACTGAACATGGATAACTTCTGTGAATCCTGAGTCGAGTTCGCCTTCAAATGGTTCAACAGTGAAAGCTGGCTCATCGTTAACTTTAGGAATGACTGAAGTGTCAAATCTCCACGAAATCTTTGACTTGCTGTCATTCAATAAAGAGATTGATCTGGCAACTTTTCTTTGGCTTGGATTTAGTTTGTCGATGACTGGGCAGATGCCGAAATCAAGGCTTGTGTTGGAGACAATAATTGGAGATAAAACAGCTTCACCGCTGACAATCGGTTGTAGGTGGAATGAACTCGAAGACATCATATTGAGGAGAGTTATTGGTAATTCGAATGAATGATCTCCTTGTTTTGTTGGCTGGAAAACTAAATTGAATTTGATCTGTGAATTATCCATGATCTGGATCTTATAAACTAAGCCAGCATTTGATGAATCGAAGTCAGCTAAAATGTCTGTCCTCAAAGATGTTGTAGAAGATGACGAAGATATGTGTGCTGAGAAGGCAAGTGATGTGGAACTTTCCATGCTCATGTATTCTTGCGCTGGAACCATTTTGGTGACAAAGAATGGATCTGAGACCAATGAAATTGAGTTCTTGTTTTCGTTGTTGTCGCTTAGGTCTGTCTGGTATTCGATCCTGAATTCCGGATGAGCTGACAAATCCAAGAACAAAATTGCTGGAATTGCACCAACATTTTTAATTGTTCCTTCGATGCTCTGATAAGAGCCAACGAAAACTCTGCCGAAATCAAATTCAGTGTTCGTTATGCATACATTTGGAAGCTCAGACTGTGCAGTGACATTGAATGTTATTGGCTGAGCACCGCAAATTGAAATAGTAACAGGAAGATCGAAGACTCTCGCGTGATTTGCTTTGAATGAGATTTGTATCATCTGCTGATCTCTTGCAGAAACTTTTCCGCTCATTGGACTGATTGACAATTCTCTCGATCCATTTGTGCTTATCGAGAAAATTGCATCATCATCGCCTGAGTTCTTTAGTCTGATCTGCTGTGTCTTTAAAATTCCGATTGGCATCAATCCGAAGGCCAACGATTTCTTGTTAATTGAACACTTTGGCGAGCCAACATCACCGATGAGTCTTAACGTTCTGCTGGGACCTCCAGAAACATTAAGAGTGATATTTAATTCATCGTGTGGATGGTTTCCTGGGCTGTAAGATATTTCTATATTTGAAGAAGAATTGGGATCAATCGTTCCGCTTGGATTTGAAATAGAAAATGGTGGTTTTATATCCGCCCATTTATATGATGCTGGCGCCATGCTTCTGTTGATTACAGTGATGAATTCTCTTATGACAGGTACAGTGCTGTCGCCTGCGAATCTGAATTCCATGGATGTCTTCGACAACTGAACATCAATGGGAATAACTTGTGCGCCAATATTTACTGAATAAGAATGAGCATTATTAACAGTGTAAGTGATTGTTTTCATGAAATTTTGTGGCTTGCTTGAGAAGAATCTAATATCGAATCCAGCGACTTGTTTAGGAGGAATAACTTGAGAAACAGGTCCACTCTTTGAGAGCTCATCGTATTCATAGTTTATAGACACAATAATATTTTGTTGAAGATTATTTGTAATAGTGAAAGATCTCGCGACACTTGAATAAACAGAAACTTGTCCGAAATTCATTGTTTCGTGTGAAGCAGTAACTAACAATTGTTGTGCTGGTGTCAGTGGATGTGAGCATTCATTGATTTCTGCTGGTGTTGTTGCTTTAGCTTTGAATTTCTTTTTGATTAAGTTTTCGTTGTTATTCAGCAATGTTTTCTGCTGGTTGTTGTTTGATTGATCGAGATTTTCTTTCGCCAAAACATTGTTGCTGTCTTCTGATGATTTGAGAGGAGTTTCTATTATATGCAAAGGTGGATCAGGCGGCATTAATCCGTTGTCGTCCATGTCCTCCATCATGTCTTCGAGAGAGACAGTGTGCGTTAAGTACTCGTTGAGCTCATCTTGTGTATATTCTCCTCTTGTATTTTCGAGATAATTTTTCGCTTTTTCGACAATTTTTCGTTTCCTTTCTCTTTCTATTTGCATTTGTTCGCGTTTCTTTCTAGGCTCTGATAAATATTTGTCGTAAACTTCTCTGGCTTCTTTCCTCTTCTCGAGTTCTTTGATGCCGTAGCTGTATTTAGGGTCTGGATGCATTGCGCGGAATTTTATATCTTCATTTTCGAGCCAAGGGTCTTCTCTCTTGAATGGCTTGTGTTCGACGCCTGATTTTGTTGATCTGCCTATTAGGTTAAGTGTCTTCCTAATTAAGCCGTCACTGAAGATGATTGGAGTTGAAATAGAGAAATCTCCCAAAGTTTTAGGGAAAAATATGACATTTATCGTTTTGGATGAGTTTGGATTGATTACACCTTTCGATGGCTCGAATCTAAAGTGAGCAATTGGCTTCACACTGTAATTTGTCGGTAAAATTGAATTATTTTTAAGAATAAGTTGCTGATTTGTTCTTGACATAACAGCAGTAGTTTCAAATTGAAAGTCTGTTGTAGATAATGATACCGAAAGCGGCGCTGTTTTACCTTGAAATTGAAAATCGATATGTTGAGAAGTTTCAACAATTTCTATTGAACTGTAGTATTTATATTCTTGTTCATTCTCTAAAACTTGCGGAGTGTCTGTCGGAGGGTTAAAAACAAAGCGAATTGTTGTAGATTGATATGGATTTAACGTGCCTTCTGAAGGAATTGCTGAGAAAATTTGATTTCTTGATTGAGTTAAGTAGTTATTTGTAACATCTAATCGAGATTTTTGTGTTGGTGTATTTCTTGCCGGCATAACAACAAATGATCTTTTATATTGGCCTTGATTGACGATTTTAGCATCGCAAACTCTCTTTTGGCCGATAAATATAGTCTGAAAATCAATAACACTCACTTCTTTATCATCTAGCATCAATGATAAAGAATGTTGTACTGCTGTTCCAGTTACAGTCAAAACAGCAGGATCAAGATCGTGTTCTTGTGTATGTACGTCGATTTTTAGACTGAAATCGCCAATGTTTTGAGGTTTTATTGTACCTGCAATTTCGCAAGTTTTATTTGGAAGCAAAGGACCAGTGCTTGGTATAAATTCGACAGTATCGTCATCACATGTGACGTTAAATGTGCCTTCGCGAGTTCCAATGTTTGAAATTGAGAATGTAAATTTAGATTTTGTGTCAACACCAACAGATCCGATTGAAAGTGATGGTAAATCACAAACAATTCTAGGACATGGTGGTAACGCCATAATTGGAACTTTAGTAGTGTATGTTGGGGTATAAATCGTTAATTCTTCGCGAATAACTTGTTGTTCTGTACATTTGTATTTAAGAATAGCTTTAATTCCAAGTCCTGGAGGCGTGAATTGTGTGTTTTCGACGGAAATATTAAATTTTGAATCAGTTTGCAATTTAAATCTTATTTGGATTGGTTTAGAGCCAACATTTGTCACCCAGACATCAATAGAGTCCATTTCACCTGGCTTCGAGTCCCTAAATATAATCGAATCAGGTACAACGGTGAACTCTTGTTGACCCTTTGTCATCACTTAAAAAAAAATGTACGTTTTTTTATTGTTTTCAATTTAATCGAAAATTTTTGCAATTTTTCTCTCTGAATAATTAGTTTTATGATTAGTGAGTTATATATCATTATTCTATTGGTTCTATATGATATATTTGTCCCTTAGATTTTGGCTAAATATTATCTATATTGTTTCCAAATTTTCGATTTTTCTCATCTATTGATTTGCATCAAAAATCGTTGAAAATCTCAAGAATAATGCAGTCTAGAGAGATTCTATTATATAATATACTTTTGCTATTTATTACCTATGTTGTAGCTATTAGCTATTTTGATATCAGATCAATAATATTTGAATTATTCAACATTCTGGATTTTGAAAGTTTGTTGATATATGTATATGCATAGAATGATGTTTATGTTGTTATCTATAAGTTTGGGAGAGTTTTCTGTGTTTTTCAAAATGATTTCATTTATGATATAGCAATGTCATTAAAATTTCAACGGGAAATTCGTTTTATTTCTAAGATAATAGGGATATCAATGTTAAAAATACTTTTTTTAAAAAAAATCTGATGATTGAAATGATAAAATTATAAATATTTATGTATAAATGATGATTTTTAATTATTTTTAACATAATTTTGAAATCAAAGTCAATAGAATGATTTAATAATTAAAGATGAGTTTATTTTCGAAATTATTATTAAAAATGATGATTCTATATTTTAAAAATTTTTTAAATTTAGAAACAATTTAATAAATATATTCGTAATTAGCTTTCATATAAATGTAAATCCTAAAATCTAAAACTATTTTGTCTTAATCATCCTATTTTGGGTCAGTTGTTCATTAATTTCGCAACTAAATAAGGATTTTTAAAATTTTAATTTTCGATATATGGTCAACGCAGTCAATGTTATTATGTTGTCAATATATCCGCGTTAAATCGGATTCAATTTTTGAATTTCACAACTTTTCTTATTTTTATTGTTAGTTCCACAATATACACAATATTTATAATATTTCTACTAAACTTTTAGTCGATTTTACAGAATTTTTTGTGGAAAATAGCAAAATTTTGACAATTTCTCCAATTTGTCAAAAAAATCGTGAACCATCATGTATATAAGCCTATAGCAATATCAAAAAAGTCGCGTCGTTTTAAATTTTTTACCACACTCAATTTATACGATGGGAAAAAGCTTTTTATTTCTCAACAGTTTTATCCTAAAATTCTCTACTGAACAAGCAGACACACTCCAAATGAGCTGTATTTTATTTGTATCATTGTTAAAATATAAAGATATTCACTATAAATCTGTATTTTTCGCTAAAATCATCACCGTCAAGAGAAGCCATTAATTTTTTTTTTTTATTGTGGCCAATGTATCGACCAATGATTAGCGACAATCTTAAGGAATTATTAAACAACAGGGATTCCTCTCTCCAGGATATACTGTTAGACGACTCCTGCTTGACTGCTTTTAAATACAACTGCAATGAACTTGTCTGGTATTTAGTAGATCGAAGCGAAGAAGTCCTAAATTTGGCGATATACAGCACCAATCCGAAGATAGCATTTCGCGCAAACCAACTTTTGTCAAAAGAATATCACGCTTTAATTGATGATATTATTGAAAAGCAAATTTTCGTTCCTACAATCGAAATGTACTTAAAAGACAAACCAACACTTCCTGTTATGTGCAAAATTGCCAACCTTACTGCAATTTGCTATGAATTCGCTCAAAATCAATTCAATTGCGATTTCTTAATCAAATTCATTCCTTATGTTAGCCACAGAATGATACTTTCGTTGTTCGAAACGATTCTCGAGCAGGTTCGCGAGCCAGCTTCAATTTCTTCGTTGGTCGATAAAACCTTACAATTAATTTCCGAATTTAACGAACCATTCACATCAGACATGAGTGATGAAAACGCTGTTCAGTTGGCAGGCCTTTACAATCTTTGCAGTCTGTTCAGATCGAAACCAATTCTTGTAGAAATCGTCAAAAAGCCAGAAAACATTAAGCTTCTTATTCGTCAATTTGAAACAGTTAACGTTACCGTATATGATGCTGAGTGGGAATGCATAGATTATTACATCACATCAGATAATGTCGAAGACGTTGAACCATTTTTCGTATCTAACATTCTCCCATTGATGAGTAAGTCAGATTCAGGTCTTTTACATCAATATCAGGTCAAATTACTTCACGTCACATTAACATTAGCCAAATTCAGCGAAAACATCCGTAAAATCCTTGTTGAAATCAATTTCCATGTTGCACTCCATGATATCGTCGCATTACATCCACATCACACACTTGCACATTTAGCAGTTACAGAATTTATTATTCAAGCTTCAAAGATGACCGAGTTTGAGGCTCTCATTCTTACACAAATGCTACCATTCTGCGAGCAAATATTAAGCAACCCCAACTCATTCATTGAGCTTCGCGCTTTCGCTTGGGACTTGATCTGCCAGTTCAGAGAATGGAATAAGAATGACGACAGCACAAATTCGTTCAAGGAGTCTTTAGCTGCCTTCGACGAAACTTCATCGAAAAAAGTTGACGAGCTTTCTGCTATTGCAAACGCCGAGTATGGTGGTCCACTTCCTGAGCCTTCAGCTTCAGCTGATAACTTCCTAGAAAATCTCTCACAACAGCAGATTATTCAACTCCTCAAGCTTTTGATGCAAAAGCCAAAATGATTAATGTTATTAATATTTAATCAGCCAATGATTAGGACCCATCTCTCAAAATCAATGATTTAATTAATTGTTATTTTGTATTTTTCTCAATAAAGCTTTTTATTTCATCCAGAAGTGTTTCAACTCGCTTTCTGGCTTTGTAATAGGATTTGAGATCTCAAAGTTATAATGTATCATTTTTGTGTCT